>LYNE01002137.1:29445-40085 GCA_001662545.1 Rosa x damascena | reverse complement strand
AGGAAATATCGCAGAAAATGTAGGAAAATACAGTTAAAACGTCGCATTAAAATGCTCCTATCACGTTTTAACGCCGAGTCCTACCGCCCGTGGGTCAGACCAGAAGAGCCGTCAGTCCGAGCAATAACCGCTGCCAGAGGGCGAGGCTGCCGCTGATACCCCTCAGCCATAAAGATGGCTCCAGTATCTGAAGCAGTGCTGCTGAGGCTTTTGTCTTTTTTTTTTTCTTTTTTTTTTTGCCGCTTAGGTCTATTGTAATTGCACAATATTCTTGGTCGGGGAGTCCCGACCCCTAATATAAAGTTTGTATTGCTTGAGGTTTTTTCAAGTGTGGACGCCTTTGCTGATTGTATTGTTTGCATACTTATGAACCGCTAGAGTTTTGACTGTTGTTTTTATGACAGTGAAACATTAAAGGGATTAAAATTGTTTCAAGTGCACGTTGTAGCGGACGGAGTCCCCCGAATATTGTTGGCATTGCCAGTTGATTCTTATGCTTGGACTTGGCGACAATGGTTTGAATAATTCCTCTTTTCATTGATACCTGATATGTCAGCGTTTTACAAAAAGCGGGGTTGTACCCGTTGGGTAGCTTCTCTTAGCTAAATATTGAGTCATAAATTTAGCTAAGTCAAGATGCTCTAGGGTAGCGGCATGACTATTTGTAGTAATACCGAAGGTGTTCGGTATTCCAAGGGTGGGTCGTTGTGACGCCATCCTTGTCCATTAAGTAGAATGTGCCGGGGCTAGCGATTTCCACTATTTTGTATGGCCCCTCCCAAGTTAGGCAGAGTGCCGTTGGCGGTGGAATGACTTCCTTCATTACCCAGTCCCCCAGTTGGAGGTTCCGGGCCTTGACCCTGGCGTTATAGAAACGTAATACCTGCTGCTTGTTTTGCAGATTGTGCAAATGGGCCTTGTGTCGTTTTTCTTCTAGGAGGTCTATGTTGAGGTTGACGCCCTCGCCATTGGTCTCGGGGCAGTAGCCTTCGACTCTGGCGGTAGGTTGAGTTACCTCAATGGGTAGGACGACTTCAGTTCCGAACATCATGCAGAATGGTGTTTCACCAGTGGCGGAAGTTAGGGTAGTTCTGATGGCCCATAGAACTTCCGACAGTTTCTCCGCCCATAAACCCTTGGCGTTGTCGAGTTTCTTTTTTAGCAGTTTCTTGATTATCTTATTTGCTGGTTCGACTTAGCCGTTGGTTTGGGGGTGAGCGACAGATGCGAAACTCATCTTGGTGCCCAAGTTAGCGGTGAAAGATATGAGTTCCTTGTTGTTGAACTGCGTGCCGTTATCTGTGATGATGGTGTGGGGGACACCATAGTGGCAGTAGATGTTCTTCCAAAGGAAGTGAGTTACCTTGGCGGTGGTTATTGCCGTTAGTGGTTCTGCCTCGATCCACTTGCTATTGTAGTCAATGGCAACAATGATATACTTGAATTGGCCTTTGGCGGTTTGGAATTTGCCCATCAAGTCAAGGCCCCACGTCGAGTGAATCCATGGTCCAATGATGATCGACAGAGGTTCCGCCGGGGCATGTGGGAGATCAGCATATTGTTGACATTTGTGGCAAGATTTTGATATATTCCTGGCGTCGTCGCCGAGTGTGGGCCAAAAGTAGCCTTGTCACATTGTACAGTTGGCCAAGGACCTGGCGCCCGAGTGGTTGCCGCATTCTCCGCCGTGTACCATTGTCAGCACGACCCTTCCCTCCTCTGGGGTTAGACACCGGAGGTTAGGGTGGGTGAACCCCTGGCGGTAAAGCTTGCCATTTTGGATGTTGTAGCGGGTTGCTCTCAGCTTGAGCTGTCGGGGTTCGGCCTTATCCTCTGGCAATGTTCCATTGCGCTTGTACTCGATGATCTCTTTCATCCAACCGGGATTGACCTCAATGTTGAAGATTTCCGCTAGGGTTTTTGTGATGCTAGGCCTGTCAAGAAACTTCACCCTTGTGTCCGCTGGACTCTGGTGTGGCTGAGCGGTTGCTAGTCTTGCCAGTGAATCGGCCTTGGCGTTCTTTTCCAGGGGGATCTGTGTGATGGTGTGAAATTTGAAATTTTTGAGGAGCGTCTTGACGTATCCCTAGTATGCCGCCAACTGTTGGTCCATGGCCTGGAAACTGTCGTTGACCTGGTTAACGACAAGCTGAGAGTCGCTGAATATATTGACGCTGTTAGCTCCTGAGTCTATGGCGAGGAGTAAGCAAGCAATGAGGGCTTCATACTCCGCCATGTTGTTTGAGGCTTTGAAATTGAACTTCAACGCGTATTCCACGTCTAGTCCCCCTGGTCCTGTTAGGATAACTCCGGCGCCACTGGCCTTGGCACAGGAGGAGCCATCCACGTGTAGGTTCCAGTCTGATTTCTGGGGGGCTGGCTCCTCGGCGGTTATCATTGTTGTGCTGGGATGCGCTTCTATGTTGGGATCATCCTGCCGCTCAGTGAGATCAGCAATGAAGTCCACCATCGCTTGGCCCTTCATGGCGGCTCTTGGTTTGTAATCAATGTCGAACTCGCTGAGCTCGATGGCCCACTTGCTGAGGCGCCCCGAGTGCTCAGGGTTCTGCATTACTTGCCTCAGCGGCTGATTCGTTAAGACATGAATTGTGTGAGCTTGAAAATACTGGCGGAGGCACCTAGTGGCGATGATGAGTGCAAGAGCGAGCTGTTCCAGGGGTGGATATCTTGTTTCGGCCCCGTTCATGCCTCTGCCGAGGTAGAATACGAGGAGCTCATCCTGGCCTTCCCGCCTGACAATGGCGCAGCTTACCGTTGTCTGTGATACCGCTAGGTATATGTATAGTGTCCCCCCTGTACAGGAATGGAGATGAGTGGTACTGCCGCCAAGTACTCCTTTAAGCTTTGGAATGCTATCTCACAGTACGGGTTCCAGTCGATGACCTTCTTGTGGGTTGTCTTCAGAACTTTGAAAAATGGGAGACATCTGTCAGTGAGTCTGGAGATAAACGGAGAGAGGGCGGTTAGTTTTCCCTGGAGACTCTGAACGTGCTTCTTCCATTCTGGAGCCTTCATGTTGAGGATGGCTTGTACATTGTCAGGGTTGGCCTCTATGCCCCGCTCACTGACTATGTAACCTAGAAATTTGCTGGCGGTGACGCTGAAGAAGCATTTTTCTGGGTTGAGGCGCATATCGTAGGCCAAGAGAATGGCTGAATATAATTCTGAGGTTTGCTACGTGTCCGCTGGCCTTTATGCTTTTTACCAACATATCGTCCACGTAGACCTCGATGATTTTGCCCAGATGCTCCGTAAACATAGCATTCATCAGCCGCTGGTAAGTTGCCCCGGCGTTCTTCAAACCAAATGGCATGACATTATAGCAGTATAGGCCTTTGTCAGTGGTGAAGGAGGTGTGCTCTTGGTCACCAGGGTGCATCATGATCTGATTGTAGCCGGAGAAGGCATCCATCATGCTGAGTAGCTCGTGGCCAACGGTTGCATCGACCAGTTGGTCTATGCGGGGTAGTGGGAAACTGTCCTTGGGGCATGCCTTGTTGAGGCCCTTGAAGTCGATACACATTCGCCACTTTCCGCTGGGTTTTTTGACCATGACCAAGTTGGAAATCCACTGCGGGTAATTTACCTGGTGGATGAATCCAATGCTCTGGAGCTTGGCAACCTCCTCTCCTATAGCACGATATCTTTCTTCATCAAAGGCCCTCCGCCGCTGCTTGGTAGGGTAGGCGGATGGTTTGATACTTAATTTGTGAGTGATGATCTCGGGGGAGATGCCTGGCATGTAAGCGTAGGACCATGCAAAGACGGTGGCGTTGTCACGTAGAAACTGGGTGAGTTCAGCCGCTACCTCTGGGTCTAGCTGAGCGCCGATGCAGACTGTTCGCTTAGGGTGCTCGTCAGAGATGCTGATAACCCTTAAGGATGTCTCCGGGTTGACAGACTCCTTTTTGACATATTTCTTCTCGTCATATCTGGGGTCCTCGAAGATATCTAGCGCCGTTGCATGATTTTTCAATGTTAAGATTTTATGGCGGCGTGCTGATCGTGCCACAGTTGTGGAATAGCACTCTCGTGCTAGTTGTTGGCTTCCCCTCACACAGCCTGTTCAGTTGGGTGTGGGAACTTCATGAGCAGCATGTACCCGGCGATGATGCACTTGAGTTTGTTAAGTGCTGGTCGACCAATGATGGCATTGTATGAGCTGAAACAGTCCACAATAATGAATTCCGTGTGGATCTCCTCCGTTCGTGGACTGGCGCCGATAACCAGTCGCATATAGTTAGAGCCCAATGGCTGTGTGACGTCACCGGAGAAGCTAAGCAATGGCTCATGATCCTGTAGTAGTTTTCTGTTCCGCCGGAGTTTGTCGTAGCACCTGTTGAAGATGACATTTACAGCGGACCCGCTGTCGACAAGGATCCTTCCCACTGACCATCTATCGAGTATGGCGTCGATCAAGAATGGATTGTCGTGGGGCAGATGTACTCCGCGCTCCTCCTCCTCTGAGAAGGTAATGGGCTCCCAACCAGATTTGGGGAGCTTAGCGGACCTCTCATAGCGGATATTGCACACCTCCTTGGGGTGGTTGGCACGTGCGTAACGCTTCTTTGCCCTGTGAGACATATTGGTGATTGGAGCACCACCGTCGATGGTGTTGATGTGGCCCAAGGGCTCAATGTTAGCGATCACAGGTGGTGGTTGGTGTACCTTGAATTGCTCCATTTTTCCGTCTCGGTATAAGGTTTCAATGGCTGTTTTGAGGGCGTTACAATTGTTGGTGTTGTGGCCGCTGTCCTCGTGATATTTGCACCATTTACTGGTATTTCTGGGCTTTCCCACCCATGGGTATTTTCTTGGGGGTGGTGGCGGAATATGGTCTTTACACTGATTGTATATTTCCTCGTATGAGGCCTTGAGGACAGTGAACACTGCGTACCGCTAGGATGACTCTGTTGGTTTATTACAGTTATCTCCCTGGAATGAGCGGTTACCCTTGGTGTAATGTTGATCCTTCTGCCGCTTACTATGGTGGCTGCTCTGTTGCCACTCCCTCTTCTTATCAGTTGGCAGAGCAGCAGAGGTTTTGTTAGCGGTTTCCTGATGGCTAGAGGAGGGTTGGGTGGATTTTACAGGTGTTGGTGGTGATGGGGGGTTTCTCCATATGTGATGAATTCTGCCTATGCATGGATGACAGCCTCGCTCATGACATGGTCGTAAGCGGCGTTGGGATGATTGTAATTGAGGTGATATAGAAATGGCCCCTTGAGGAGTCCCTGCTTGAAAGCTGCCAGCGCCATTGTCTTGTCAAGATAGCGGCACTGGGATGTTGCCGCTCGCCACCTGGTGACAAACGCCTTCAATGTTTCCTCCGCCCCCTGCTTGAGGCTGAAAAGCTGAGTTGTATTGTGGTGGCCGGCAGCCAATAAGATGAACCGCGAAAGGAAAGCATTTGATAGGGCATGAAATGAGTCAATGGATCCCGGCGGGCACTCAAACAACCAACTCATCGCCTCACTATCAAGCGGTTCACTGAACAAGTGGCAGAGGGTGGCGTCATCGAACCCCTTGTTATTGGTGACTTTTTTGAAGGTGTCCATATGGATAAAGGGGTCAGTCATGCCGCCGTAATGTGACATCTTTGGTGTTTTTGAGTATGCAGGGCTGATGGCATGCAGGATCCTGGCGGTGAGTGGTCCTGGTCTGGACGCAAATAGTGGATTTGGTATTGGCGCTGGGGCGCCTGCCTCAGCCCGGATTAGCCTTTGTTCTAATTGTTGCATCCGCTCTAGTATTATGGCGGTTGTGTCTCCATCGGGTCCCTTCTGGATGCTCCGCTGAACCAGCTCTCGCCTAGGGACAGGCATATTACCCTCGATTCTGGCCCTAAATGTTGAGCGGCTGGTATGCGGTTGTGACTCCGCCTCTTGCTCTAACATTAGTAAGGGTTCAGGAGGTGGTCCCATTCCCCGTAGCTCTGGTGGGTTCAACGGTACTTGCATCTGTATGATTTGTCCGTGTACCAATCCGCTGGTGATGGGCTGACTGCGCCTAATGCTTCACGACTGCTCGATTTGCGCTGGGTTAGCGTTCTTTTCCAGCGCCTTCTTCAGTTCATCAAATTTTGACATCAGCGTGGCTACCTGCTTTTGGGCCTCGGCCTTTTCTTTGCGCTCTTGCTCGTGCTCTCTATTCGCCTTGTGAAGGTCCGCTAGTGCCAGCTCATACATAGCGGCGAGGTCCTGCACCGGGGGGCGGCTGCCGCTCGGCTGAGCCTCCGCTGTAGTTTGAGTTGGCGGGGTCTGGTAACTGGCCTGGGGTTTCTCGCTGGGGTTGACCGGTGTGCTGAATAGTGCACGATTAACGTTAACCACTGGATTAACGTTGATCGTGGAGTTGGTGGGGTGGGGATTGGCGGGTTGATCCGCTTGCTCCTCAGCATTTCCCCGCTACCGTTAGTCATGGTGGATGTGGTGGGATGGCCTTTTGTTCAAGGATTCCCACAGACAGCGCCAATGTTAATGTTTAAAGTTCAGCGGTTGCTAAACCTTTACTAATGCTGGTCCGATGGGCGGACCGCTATCAACGATACTCAGAGTTCCCACTACCTATTAAGTAAAATACATAGGGCGTCAGAAGGAGACCGCACTGGGCGGTCTTCTCTTCTCCGATGCCTAAGTTAGTCAATGTATTTATGTTGACAAAGTAATAGTAGGTAAGTATTAATTGCGTAATCAATGAGGAGAGAGGAGAGAACCTTTTATAGGTGAGGAGGGAACTGATCTTCTCCATGTTTTCGATGTGGGACTGATGTGCTTCAGTCCCCAGCTTCTGAAGCTACTGATGCCAACTTGGCGTGGCGCGTGGCAGTGCGTCATCAGCAATTTGGAGGTGAGCCGGGGCTCAGGCGATAGCTTGTTTGGCTGTGTTTCTGTGGGTCACTCCTTTGGAGGGAGTTGGTACCGCTAGTGGTAGCATGAGCATGGCTCATTATAGCTAATTATGCTTGTGAATGCCTATGTAAGTACAGGATTCATGCTTCGGTTCGCTCGAAAAAATAGATGTCTGTGTGAAGTCTTTAGTAGACGGATCATCATATCATGATCAGGATGACCTATCATGTCCTTACAAAGCTAATATGTGCCTAAATCCATGAGATATTCTCTCATAATTTTATTGTATTTAATAGCTCGAATAGTGATAGAGTCCACTAGAGAGACCCATAATCTTCTCTAAGATGTGCCTTTGTTCGCAATCATTAGAGGTATTGCAAAAAAATTACTGGTACCTCATCTTCTGGGCAAAAATAATTGGATGGTGGTTTTAAGTTGTCTTTGTGTTCTTGTTAGGTTTCTGCATGTCTTAATTGTGGCGGAGCTGGTGAAGTTATTTATGAATACTGTTGAAAGTGCTTTGGAGAAGGACGTGTTCGTGTTAAGAAAAGTATCAAAGTGAAAGTTCCTCCTGGTGTTAGCAGGGGAAGTATTCTCAGAGTTGCTGGAGAGGGAGATGCTGGACCGAGAGGGTAGGTGTTCGAATTTCCCTTATGTTTGGATAGATCATTGAACAAAATTCCATGTTACTGGATTCTTTTGTCTAAGCTATGATATTTCCATTATAGACTACATGTTCTCATGATATCTAACTATCTAAGGCTCTGTAGTAATTACCAAGCTTTGAAACAAATGCTGATATCTATTTTTCTTTCCCCCCAAGTGAAGATGTTTTTCCTCTCCCAAACAAATGCTCTTCAGTACTGATATATCTTAGGAGAAATTCTACAATGTGTTAACGTATGACATGAATACAATTGCCTTAAAGTGGTCAAATGAGTCATCAAAACAGTAATATTAGTCCTCAAAATTGTAAAATGAGTCCTTAAAATGGTAAATTTTTTTAGTTACCACATGAGTCCTCAAGTGATAAATTGAGTTCTTAAAGTGATAAAATGAGTCCTCAAAATAGTAAAAAAAGTTGATGTATGAGAAACATTAACATACCATAGTCTTACCCATATCTTAGATGTATCTGTCGCTATATCCTTAAGTTTGAGTGCCGAGATGTCTAATCATATCCAATACTTTAAACTTTGGTATTTACAATTGGACATCCCTTTACATAGATTTCTTTGGTTCTGTGAATATGGATTAACATCTTATTGTTTTGTTGAGTGAATATTACATCAACTTCTTATTCTATGGCTGTGCAAATGTTAGAGGAACTTCAATCAACTACAAAGTTTATAAACTCATCATTTATCCAAAACACAAACTGCATTGGAGCAGAAAAATATGATGATTGCATCTAGGTGTCAAATTTGCTATGTTATTAAAGTTGCCTTACTCAAATTTGTTATCATGTTATGTTATTAAGTTACCTTATTCACGTATTGTCATATTGACTACGTACAGTCAAGACAAATTGAAGTCTTATGTGACCCAATTCATAGTGTAGCGGATTTCATACCCTTACGAATTTCAGCATCCAAGATTTCATGATTACTCGTAATTTTGCTTTCAATCCTCAGATGGAATAGTTAGTAGTTTTTTCTGAGAGAATAAATATATCCGTAATTCTGTCGTATAATTTCAGTATTTATGTCACACATCATGGTACATGGTTTAGAATCATTTGTTGATTTCGACTAAAAACTTGACTAATCGTGACATTTTGTGAACAGTATCTGACTGGTCAAGCTCAATAGTGGAAATACAAGGCAAAAAAACAGTAAATAGTCTTGACCGGTCAAGCTCAACGGGTGAACTTGCTCTCAGGGGCCCTCCTGGGGATCTTTATGTATATCTTGATGTTGAAGAAATAGAAGGAATTCGAAGAGATGGCATAAATCTCTCTTCAACAGTATCTATAAGCTATCTGGACGCCATATTGGGAACTGTTGTTCAGGTAAAGTTTTCATTGGATTATTTCATGCTCCGATTTTATTGTTCAGATTTTTATCCATCATTAAAATTAGGCCTGGGCATGGGCCTGGACCGCATGTCAATTTGCTAGGCCCGGGACCAAGCCCGTTTTCTTCGGGCCGGGCTCAAATAATATTTTTCAGTTACAGGGACCGTGAAGGACTGGACCAAATAGGCCCGGGCTGGTCCTGCCGGATTTTTGAGGCCCAAAAGTCCACCCTTTCAGCACCACCCTTTCGCTTTCCCAAACGCCCTCAAATCCTTCATCAACATTGTAATTAGTATCGAAATTACTCACATTTCTAAAAGCAATCAAAAGAATTATCCAGAGTGAGAGATATATGTACCTGCAAGGTGTAAACCCTAGGAGGCAAGACTGTGCCTTCCCCGATCGTCTCAAACTGCTCGAAAAACTCACAGCTTGGCACATTAGGATTCCCGATCGCGGCGGCGTGGACCCAGCTGGCAGTCAATTTGCGGCAAGCGGCGTCCACGGAGTTGCGATTCTCGGCGGCAAGCACATAGGGGTTAACGCAGAGGTTCTTGGGACTAGAGAGCCCGATGGAGAAGATGTTCGCCTGTTCTTCAGCTAAGCTCTGAGCTCTTTCTCCTGTTCTGGATTCGTGTAATTCACTGGGATCCGAGGTAAATTGGGTCGAGGTCAAAGATTGGAGATTTGATTGATTTGTTTGTGTAGGTTTGAGCTGAAGAAGAACTGAAGAAGGCTGCAGGCTGACTTTTCAAATGGGTCGGGGTCAATTTGAAGAAGAAGGCTGCGAGTTTGAATGTTGGGAAATGGTCGGGGTCATTTGCAGAAGAAGGCTGTGGTGAGTTTGAATGTTGACTGAAGTCTTATTCAAGGGCTCAAGGCAGTATACAGGGAGTTAGGGACGTAGGGTTATAGTTCGGGCTTTTCTTCGGGCTTATTAATATCAAGGCCCGGGACCGGCCCGTTTAAATGCAAACAGTCCGGGCTTTATTTTTTTATGTTTTTTTTTTCCCAAAGCCCGGCCCGGACCTGAAGGTCCGGGGTCCGGATTGATTCGGTCTGGGTTTTCGAGCTTTCGGGCTAAAATGCCCACCCTTAATTAAAATTAGAGTTAATTAGATCTAAGTCCAAAACTCACAGCTCATATTAGATGCAGTCCGGATGAATTTTTTTATTAATCGCGGTCCTATGACTCAGCTGCCACATTGGATTTATTTCCTTTTTTATCTTGCTGACTCAACACCTAAATTTTTCATTCCTAACATACCCTTATTTAATATATATTTTGCACAATAAACAGCAAAAGCCAATATATTAATGGGAATCCTAAATTATTGCAATCTTGTTAATGTAAAATTAGCAAATTTAATGTGTTTACTTTAATTTATATTAATAGTTTCTTGATTGAATTCACAAGATGAATCTATATATATTAAGATATTATTCTTCCTTGATCTTGCCTATCACACATTGTCTTCTTCTTCTTCTTCTTCTTCTTCCTCCTCTTTTTTTCTACCGAATCATCGTTTTTCCCTCTTCTTGTTCCATGCATATCCTATTTTCAACACATACTTCTCATTTCTCTGTTTATTTCTAGCTTTTCCTTTCACATTAGTATTTTTTGTGTGTGGCTTCTCCCTTCTTAGATCATTTTTAGGTCCTACTAACATGACATCTTCAATTCGCAGCTACCTTTATTATAGATTTGGTAAGAAGTTTTTGCTTACCTTTAATATAGAATCGATTATGGT
>LYNE01002137.1:8747-29038 GCA_001662545.1 Rosa x damascena | reverse complement strand
TTAGATTGAGAATATATTCTATGTTTTGTTTTCCTGCTTTGTATGTCTAGGTAGATTAAATCTCTACGAAACAGCTTTAAATACCTACTATATATATAGATACAAATGAAGCAATAATGTTTGAATTTTTGTTCTAATGTTTTTCATCCTATAATGTAGGTATATAAGTATTAGACCTACATCTTAGGTATATTGAGTTTATTTGAATGCATTTAGTCTTCTTTGTCTGAAAATTATTTATTGATGAATTGTAAATTTAGGAATTTGAATTTAAAATTTAAAATTGAGCTAAAATTGTGATCTAATTAGTGAATTTGAAATTATTTACCTTATTTGGTTCTAAGGGCAAAATGGACTATTAAAAAAAGCAAATGGACCGCAATTAACAAGAAAATATGCGCGGACTAGATCTAACTTTTATATAACAAAAAGGACTTGAATCAAATTAACTCTTAAAATTATTATTATTATTTTTTTGAATAGTTTAAAATTATCTTCAACAATTTTTTGGTAACCTTGTTCATGATGCTTACTGCTCACATAAAGTGATTACTCCTTTCGCTATTTTTGCACTTGTTGATTGTGCTTCTACACTTTAAAGACCAAATATTTTATTATATATGTCTGTGTTGTAGGAGAATAGAATTGTATATTTATTATTGATAATAGGAGCCCTTATATAGGGAGTTACAAGGTATACAAAAGGTAAGAGAATCCGAATACAATTGAATACCTATAACACTTTCCTATTACAATTCTAAACCCTAGTTTGTAGAGGCATACTATGTCGACATCCTTGTTTGAGCTTTCAGAAGCTGAAATTTTTTTTTTTTTTTTTTGGATAGAAAGCTGAAATTCTTTGTCTGGACTCTGGACCAACTTTTTTGACGATAAGATCTATTGTAGTACAGTAGTACTTAGTACTTACCATGTTTTCGGTCCCTTTTTTTTAACCCTCTTCCTCGCTCATATATTTAGCATGACCAATTGATGGAGGTTCTGGCATGTAAACTGTTTAAAACAGTGGAAGGATTAACAACAACCAGGTGACATCCTAGTCCTGACCAAAAAAGGAGTACCAAAGCTGAACAAGCCAGCAATTTGTGGTGACCATGTGTTTACAATTAAAGTAGCCATACCGATTCGTACCAGGTAACAGTTGTCACTATATAGTATATTGTATAGGGTAGCTGACATTGTCACTTCTTCATTTACCTTCCCCTGTTCATTTCTCAGTTCAGTTCACTGTTAGTCTATTACGTAGTCAAGTATATTTTTGGTGTATGCTTTGTAGAACCATGTAAGCTGTGCAAGCGTTAGAACATCCTTATGAAAGTAAAAGACACTAACATGCATGCTAGAAAGATAAATTTCAATTAAACAGAACTACTTTGTTGAGACTTGGAAACATACAGAATATATGGCAGTAGCTTCCAAAAGCACTGCGATACTTAAACCTTGGAAGAAAAAAAAGTGACTATCAAAGACAGAATAAAACTGTTGAAAGGCAGGGTCGTCCGATCACCTCCATACTTGGTCGTGCTGTGCAGAAAATTACAAATAAGTACTGAGAGAGGGAGAGGAGGGGGAGTTGGGGGAGGAGAGATATGTAGGTTTGTAATGCTGTAAGCTGTAAACAATGGACATCATTATTGAAATTTAACCCCACAGATTGAAGAACTTCCTTTACTCAGTAATACTACCGGCGCGCCGCCAGCCGTTCACGTACTCGACCCAAGTCCCAGCTAGTTGGTACGTGCTCACTTTTATCATTAATTTGAGGATGTGCTCTCTGTTTGTGCATATGTGTGCGCACTCATCTTGAGAGATCTTCAAGTCCCTTGGTGAAAATATTTGAAGTTTGAAACTGAGGGTGAATGGATATTGACGATATGCATGACATAACTTTTCTTTAGGTGTACAGCTTTATCTGATATGATTTTTTCCTTTCATTCTGCAGGAAATACCCAAACTGAGGTGGGTACAGTTGCAGATGAAACAGTGGAAGAAGACTCTCAAAGTGACCCAAGGAAGAAGTTAAAAGACTTTGCGGGGTAAGACTCACTCACTCACTCACTCACTCACTCATCTGGCATATACTCCTACTTACTATAGTCATCAATTACCGAGTGTAAATTGTAAATCTATCCAAGGGAGAAAATCCGTTGCTTACCAATTTCCTGGAGCTGTTGTGTTAAAAATCTAGGATATACATACACATGCATAGGCTATAGCCTTTGATTGAATCACGAGTTCTTGTGAGTTGTGATGCTATTTTGTTTTCGTATGCAGTACTATGTTCATTGGATGCATATTTCTGTACCATTTTTGCTTTTTATCTTCGCTATTCAATGTATTCACTATGTGCAGTGCAGTTGCAAATGGTGCTTTAAAATGGCTGAGAGACAACCTCTAGTCCGGTATCAGTCAACTAGAATATCTTCTTCCCAGGCTAGCTCCCTTCAGGAGTGGTCTTGAATGAGCCTTGCAGTCATTTACTCCGATATCTTACAAAGTACAAACTGGATAACAAGTAGTTAGGTATTATTTTATTTCTTGATAACATTTTTACCAAATTAATGATGAACAATCACATGCCGCATGCATTTAGCGATTTGTATCACCTACAAAACTAGTGGAGTTCAAGGGTAAACTTGTTAATGTAAATTTCATTTTCTCAGACACATTTACGGAAATCCTTGTGATATGATTGGGTTTTATTCGTAAAAATGTACTACCTTTGAGTTTGTAGAAAGTTCTTATAGAGTCATTATACCATTGAGATTCGGGGGATTGGTTTGATACCAAACAGAAATGAAACATACAGGGAGAAATGAAATGTGATGCATGAAATGAAAAGGGAATTATAAGTAAAGAATAATCTATTTCTTCAGAAATAAAACCGGAACAATTGAACAAGAAGTGAAATGAAAGAGAGGAGCAAGGAATCATGTTCAAAAAAGAGAGGAGCAAGGAATAACTTCAACTCTCCATTGCCGTGAGTAAGTGGTGGTGCTAGCATTGTCTTAGAAGCATTCATCGGCCTCATCACTATAAAGATGTTTGGGGAAGAATAACTATAACACCACAAGCCCAACCCCTTCTTTCCAGATTGTACCGTTCTCGTTTCATATTTCTCCCCTTCTTTCCACTACAAGTCTATCAATTTGTGATGGCTGAAGCACTCATTTCCGTTCTCCTAGAACAATTGGCTCCAATCATCCATCAACAGGTACAACAGCAAGTGAAATTGCTAGTTGATGTTAAGCAAGAAGTTGAAAATCTCACCGACAATTTCCGAGCAATAGAAGCCGTGCTCAAAGATGCAGAGGAGAGGCAAGTGAAGGAGGCTTCCGTTAAATTATGGCTGGATGACTTAAAGGACGTGTCCAACGAGATGGAGGACGTGTTAGATGATTGGAACACTGAAATTCTGAGGCTACAAATTGAGAAACAAGCTGGAAATGCTCTTGATATGACGAAGAAGAAGGTATGTGACCTATGTCTATGCATTTCTACTGTTTTCTTTTGTTCTGGCCAAGTTAGTCGAGTCATATTTCGTCGTGACATTGCTCAAAAGATTAAAGATCTCAATGAAAGGTTAGCAAAAATTGCTAATATGAGGCAAAATTATAACTTTCAGTACACAAAAAGTGGTACTGAACATATTGAGCGACAAAAGACTACTTCTTTTGTCGATCGAACATTTGGTCGGGTAGATGAAAAAGAATTATTGGTGGGCAAGTTGTTGAGTGAGAGTAATCTTGAAGGGCAAAGCCCCACTGTCATCCCTATTGTAGGGATGGGTGGAATCGGTAAAACAACCCTTTCCCAACTAGCATATAATGACAAAAAAGTGAAGGCTAATTTCACAAACAGAATATGGGTTTGTGTCTCAGACCCATTTGATGAGCTCGACATAGCCAAAGCCATCATTGTTGCCCTTGATGGAAATGTCAATCCCATTTCGAATGAGCTAGAAGCTTTCTTCCAATGTGTGCAGAAGTCTGTCGAGGGGAAAAAGTTTCTCCTCGTCTTAGATGATGTGTGGAACCAAGACTATACGAAGTGGGAAAATTTGAAGCTACCTTTACAAAATGGTGTTGGGGGTAGTAAAATAATAGTCACTACACGAAAAGAAGAAGTAGCTAGGATGATGGGATCAGCACCCGATAACACTATCAATTTGAAGGTGTTGAGTGACGAAAATTGTTGGTCATTGTTCTCTAGAATTGCCTTTACCAATAGAAACCAAGATGAGTGTCAAGATTTAGAACCTATTGGTAAGGAAATTGTGAAGAAGTGCAAAGGGTTGCCTCTTGTTGCCAAGACTTTAGGTGGTCTCATGCGTTGTAAGAAAACAAAGAAAGAATGGCAAGATGTTTTATGATTTAACTCCAATGATCAAGCGTTGTCTCTTATATTGTGTTACTTTCCCAAAAGACCATATAATTGACAAAGAAGTTTTGATTGAGTTGTGGATGTCGCAAGGTTTTCTTGGTTCATTTAGGAACAAAGAAAAGACAATGATAGACATTGGAGAATCATATTTCGATAACTTGGTAATGCGATATTTTTTCCAAAATTTCAAGAAAGATGAATTTGGAGATATTAAAGAGTGCCAAATGCATGATATTGTGCATGACTTTCTCCAATATCTAACCAAGAATGAATGTTTAATCGTTGAGTTCAAAGGTGGTGAGGAGAGAATAGAATTACCAAATAAGCTTGGTCATTTGACCATAATGTTTGCACTCAAAGGACCTTTTCCCCTTTCTTTTGACCATTGCCAACGTCTGCGGACCATTACAACATTTAACTGTAAAATCAAGAGTCTCAGCCGAGAGTTGATTTTACAATTAAAATGCGTGAGGACGTTGAATTTGAGTGACAACCTTATCGAAGAAGTTCCGGACGAGATTGGCGTGTTGGTGCACTTGAGGTATTTGGATTTATCCAATAATCGGAGGCTGAAGAAATTACCTGATAGTTTGTGTAATTTAGTCAATTTGCAAACCTTCAGAGTCAATTTGTCCAGGGCCATGGGAAAGTTGCAAACCTTCAGCATGCTTAAAAAGTTACCCAAGGCCATGGGAAAGTTGACCAGCTTGCAGCATCTTCATGCTCAGGGTAATTATGAGCTGAAGTTGCCCAAATCAATTGCGAGGTTGAAAAGTCTACGGACGCTAGATCTGCTTGTTGTAATTGAAGGTAAAGGTGAAGGATTGAGGTTAAGTGATTTGAGAGACATGGACGAGCTTCAGGGGGAGCTTAGGATCTACTTGGTGGGCAAATTGAAAGATAGTGCTGCAAGTGATGCGGAGAAAGCCAAATTGGTGAACAAGAAACACCTTCTTCATTTGGGACTATGCTTCGACTCGACGGAGAGCGAGAATCAGGGTACCATCGAGGAAGCAGTATTGAATGCCTTACAGCCAAATTCAAATCTTGAATCCTTACTGATCTCAGGTTACGGTGGCAGCACCCTGTACTACCCCAATTGGACCCCCTCTTTAATTAACTTGAAAAGCCTGATCTTCTCTGGGTGCTTTGTTTGTAAGTATGTGCCTCTTTCGGGTTTGGGCTACTTGGGGTCCCTTGAGACACTCAGATTTCGAGGAATGGAAAAAGTGAAAAAGGTTGGATTTGAGTACTCACTTGATCATCAGTTCCCCAATCTGAAACAACTCGAGTTCTCTTCCATGCCGGAGTGGGAAGAATGGGATCATGATGCTACTTCATCGTCACCAACTTGTTTCATGCCACGCCTTTCTACTTTATCCATCTCTAGATGCGATAACCTGAAGACACTGCCAGCCTTCCTTCCAAGGAAGACGCCGCCGCTTCAGAATTTGATCATCAACGGTTGTCGCATTCTCTCCCAAAGTTGCAAAGACAGGCAAGGCCCGGACTGGTCCAAGATTTCTCACATCCCAAACATCCTAATTGATGAAGAAACTGTACAAAAAGAGGGAGTTTGGATCGAACAAGAGATTGATCAACAACGTCATCCATCCAGTTCCTTTGGTACGTAATAAGTTCACCAATCAAGTTTTTTTTTTCTTTTTTTTTTTTCTGTTAATTTCCAATTTTCACAATGATCTAGTGCACGCATAACTTGATATCCTCTGCGTCTTGATTATTGAGTCTCTCTTTTGACTGTCCAAAGATGATGACGATGATCTATCTCTTTTGGCTTGAGATCAAACCAGAGCAGTCCCTTGGTCTCAAGCTTTAGGAAGGCCTAAATGAAAATGAAAATGACAATAGGAGATAAAGTTTGCAACACAACATGTCGATCTGAAGAAGCTTACTGCTTAGTTTTACAAAATCTGACAATTTCCTATTTCTTCATCAACCAACCAATAGAAAAAGGAAAAAGAAAAAAGGATTCACCATTTTAATCCACGTACAATGTAAATTTGAACTTGCTGTGCTCTAATGTGAATTTAGTCAGCAATGTATTTTAGTTTAACAATGCCTGACATGTCTCATCTTTGCTGCTCTTGAGTTATAGTCTCAGCCTCTCTACTTTCAAATGCAAAGATTTATTTACTTCTTTTCCATCTTCTCGTTACTCAATAGCTAGATTGATAGGATCTTTAATTGATGTTCTCCTTTAGTGGATCTTCACTTTAGTGTATCAAGTCACCATTTTGATTCTCCTATTCAGTTTCTGTTTTAGAGAGATAAGCTCCCTTTACTTTACTAAGTCTAGTGCCTCTGTTCCTTGGCCCTATCATCAATAGTAACCTAATCCAGTTACATGGATTGAATTTGCAAAAAGCCTAATCTTTTTATTGGAGTCTATTACGAATGACTAATAAATTTGCTTGCTAATCTTCTTATGTCATCATCAATAGTAAGCTAATCCAGTTACATGGATTGAATTTGCAAAAAGCCTAATCTTTTTATTAGAGTCTATTGCGAATGACTAATAAATTTGCTTGCTAATCTTCTTATGTCAGCAGCTGAAGATTTTTGCTGCATTGAAACAGTGGAACAGCAGAAATAACCCAAAAGTCTCATTTGATTTCATGTTCAAGATTTTTAACGTCATGCTGACCTCTGCACATTGAAGAATTTGTGCAACTCCTGAAGAGGTATATTTGACATTTGTTCTATCCTCCTCTTCTTTATGTCCAAAAAATTGTGGGGAGATGGACGGCAGTCATTTCTAACTACTTTTGGAACTGCTACAGTTCTTATGGAAGACACTGGTGAAGAATTTGTTCATCTTGGGAGGAACATACCTTCAGTGAGGTTGCAAGAACAGAGGCATGGAATCACGGAATGGCCCAAGATTTCTCACATTTTAAACACACAATGTTCTCTAACTAACTGAATAGGTATGTGCTTAAATGAGTTTGATTCACTTAGTTCTATGGAATGGCTTGGTCTGATAATATATGTGTACGTTACAAATATGGGGACATTTGAAAACATATTGAATTTTTCCTGTTTCTTTGTTAGACAAAACCTTGTCTGCTGCAACTTATATGTTCAAATCATTTTCAGAAAATATTTGTACATTATACAAACTACTGTACTTGTTTTTATTTTTTCTGGTACATGAATACCCCCTAGGGTCAACTCTAATTAAGAAAACATTTGTACCACCAATTTCCTGGAGCTATTCAGATTCTGTCTGATACAAGTATGGAAGCTTACAATTCAAACCAGCTCTTAGAGGCATAGTGTTCTGTGTTCATGTATAGAGTACTCTGGTCTTGAAATTAATTCTATATTGTTTTATATATCTTCTTTTGAATGATGTTGCTGACCTAAGATTAATCTAACTCTAGCTTGAGTTCAAGCCAGAGCAGTCCCTTGGCCAAGCCAACCAAGGCAACTACGTTGGATCTCTAGCTTTAGGAAGGCCTAAATGAAAAGGAAAATGACAAAACCTGAAGAAGCTTACTGCTTTAGTTTTACAATAGTAAAAAGATTCACCAATTTGGCCTTGCTCTGCTCTAATTTAAATTTAGTAAACAATGTATTTTAGTTTAACAAAGCCTGACATTTCTCATCTTTGCTGCTCTTGTAGTCTCAGCCTCTACTTTCAAATGCTAATTAATATTTATTTATGTTTGTTTTTCTATTCTGTTTTCTCTATTCAAAAGTACTCAATAGATTGATAGATCTTAAATTGATGCTTCTAGTGTCAGTTTCTACACATTACTAATTTAGGAAGGCACCTTCAAGATTTAGCCTTAGAACTCATTTTGCATTGGGTAAGGCCAATGATCAATCAAACTGCATATCAAGGCCGGTACTAAACTTGATAGCTGAGTAAGTTATCATCACTAGTGTATGAAATTTAACTTCATGGATTGAATTGCAAAAAGGCTAATCTTCTCACTGCACCCCAATCAATTATGAATGACTAATACATTTGCTTGCTAAACTTATTATACATTTGATTGCAATGAAACAGTGGAATGGTAGAAATGATCCGAAAGTCTCATTTGAGTTCACGTTCAAGACTTTTGTGTCATGCTGACCTCTGTATAGTATGGCAGATTGAAGACTTTGTGCAACTCCGTTTTATGTGGTGGGGGATTTCATCTTCTCACCCGGTCATATCACCCTCCAGGATATCATCACTCCTCTTCTTTTTTATACCGCAGTTCCTTAAAAGGTAAATTAGTTTGTTTGAACATGTCATTTTGTAGTTGAACTGACTCTTTTTTTTTATGTTAGATTTGATATCTGGTTTTCTTATCTCAGCAGCTCCAGATCTCCATGGAATATTGGAAAGGTGGAAGCCTGGAATCTCATTGGATGTGACCTCTTTGCTGTAGGCCAAATTGAAGTCTCTTTCTTGTCACTCAGTTCATTAAGTTGAGGATTTGACATCCTTAATTAAGAAACTTCGACACAATTTATCAATCAGTTCTATTGTTCGTAATACTCCAGCTTCTGAAGAGGTATATTTGACATTTATTCTGTCCTCCTCTTGGAGTTGTGCGTGTGTGCGCGTGCGTGTGTGCGTGCGTTTAGTGGTATTCTGTCTACAATGAGTGGAATGAGTAGTTGCTATGTGCTTGAATGAGTTTGCTTCACTTAATTTTATATAAGGGGCTAGGTCTGCTAAGCTATATT
Source organism: Rosa x damascena (assembly GCA_001662545.1). NCBI lineage: Eukaryota > Viridiplantae > Streptophyta > Magnoliopsida > Rosales > Rosaceae > Rosa > Rosa x damascena. The sequence continues at coordinate 19,933 of LYNE01002137.1, read as the reverse complement.
TCATACTCACTATTACATTTAGGCAATTGTGAAAGCATACTGAATTTCTGTTTTGGCATACATATTAAGGAAAACTCAGAAGAGGAGATAATCCTCGAAGAAATACTGAATGCCTACTACCATATCCAAGCCTGGAATCCTTGTATATTGGAAACTACAATGCCACCAAATTAATGCTCCATTGTCTCTGAATAATTTGAAAAAGCTTGAGTTCTCATGTTGGGGGTATATATAAAGTCTTGCCTCTTTTGGTTTTGGGGAACATGGTGTTGTCCTTTGACTTGGTGCAATATTTGAAGATGTCAATTGTGAAACAGTTGGGATTTGAGTTACTGATAATGTAATGATTATCATCATCATCCCATCCTCATTTTTTTTCTTCTTCAAATTTGAAACAATTTAGCTTTGTCATCTTGCAGGAGTGGGAAGAGTGGGAAGGAATGTTAGATGGGTCTGGGTGGAGTGGAGAAGTTGATTCTCAAATTAAAGATACCTTTGCAAAATTTGAGGATTATATCTTGCCCAATTTTTAGGCAAAGTTGCGGAAAAAGAGGAAACAAGTAGTGGCTGAACATTTCTCACATCCCAAACATGCAAATTGACAATGAGTTTGTACAAAGAAACGGAGTTTAGATCCAACAAGAAGCTGGTGAAACCTGCCCTTAATTACTTCATCATCAACTCATACATCTTGATCTTCTCTCTGGTAATTAATTAAGCTATATATATTATTTTTAAAATTTATCGATTTATTTCAATTTCTTTATTTTTATTTTTATTCAGTAGTACTTTCTACATACATGTCTGAATAGTTGCACCTCGTATTTTATCCATCTTTAGATTCTGTTCATGTGAGGTTTCTTTATGTCCAAAAGATTGTGGAATAGATGGACAGTAGTCATTTCTGACTAGTTTTGGAAGTACTACAATTCTTATGGAAGACACTGGTGAAGAATTTGTTCATCTTGGGAAGAACAGATCTCCATGAAGTTGCAAGAATAGAGGCATGGAATCGCAGAATATGGCCCAGATTTCTCACATTCTGAACATCGTGTTCTCTAACTAGCTGAACAGGTATGTGCTTAAATGAGTTTGATTCACTTAGTTCTATAGAATGGCTAGGTCTGATAATATACCTGTACGTTAAATATAGAGGGACATTTGAAAACATATTGAATTTTTCTGTTTCTTTGTTAGCCAGACAAAACCTTGTCTGATGCAACTTATATGTTCAAATCATTTTCAGAAAATATTTGTACATTATTGATTATACAAACTACTGTACTTGTGTTTAATTTTTCTGGTACATGAATATCCCATAGGGTCAACTGTAATTAAGAAAACATTTGTACGACCAATTTCATGGAGCTATTCAGATTCTGTCTTATACAAGTCTAGAGGCTTACAATTCAAACCAGCTTGATCTTATATGCTTAGTGTTCTGTTTCATGTATAGAGGATTCTGTTCTTCAAATTAAATCTATATTCTTTTATATCTTCTTTTCACTGATGTAGCTGACCTAAGAAGTTTATGGAATGTATCCAGGTAAGTTGCAAATGGTTGACAAATTACCCAAGGCCATGGGAAAGACAGTATCACAAATATTTATGAGCTGGAAGTCTTCAAAAGCGTTGTGAGGTTAACAATATCCAAGAAAGGGTGCGAGAGATAAAAGTAATCCTGAGAAAGCAAGATTGGTAAATGAGAAGAAACTTGATTTGGGACCAAGTTTGTGGTACTCGACAAGAGAAGATCAACAAATACTGAATCCCTTGCACTCAAATCCAAACATCTGTAACTACTGTGGCACCACACTGTGCTCCAAATGACTGACGTCTTCAAATAATTTCAGAAGGCTTAGGTTCGACGAGTGCAGTTTATGTGAATTTGTGCCGCTTTTGAGGAAGTTGGTGTCCATTGAATGACTACAGTTATGTTTTTACATGAAAACTGAAAAAGGTACATAGCAGTTGAGTTCAAGATACAATTATTATTATTATTTTTTTTTATAATCAGAAGAGAACTTCATTATGTTCATCATGAAAGATTACAGTGGGTAGGGTGCAAAGGTTATTCTATCAACAGTCAATGTGAGTGTGATAGAACCAAATTTATCATGAATTTTGATGTTTAATTAGGTAGTCCAGGATTGATTAGAGAAGTTTTAAATACACACTCTTAATTGCTTAATACACACTCCATATTTAATACACCACTCATTTAATTTCTCATTCTAATATTTTACTAAATACACAACCCAAAGTACCTAAAATATCCTTAATCTCAAAAATCATGAAATATCCTATTATTTGACTATATTAAGGCTACTATTTAATATGATTAGCATATTCTAGTATATTGATGTTTTTAAATGACCATATTGATTACTTGTGTTACTTATTCAAAAATCCATAAAGAATTATTATTGTTCCCTTTAAATAGATGCATATAAATATGTTTTATATTATTTGAGTTTTCATCCACCAAACACCATATTGATCAAGTATAAAATTATGAATTGAACATTTAACCAAAAGTATATCACTAGTTTCTCTCCAATGGTGGAACTATAAAGTTGTCATTAGAGGGGCCAAACAAATTAACAATTACAAAGTTTTTTCACCCATAATGTTTTATATTAGAAAATAAATGGATTAATCGTATCTCTTAGAAAAAAAAGAAAAAGGAAATTAACTAAAAAAGGGAGTAAAACGATCCGTTTTAAAAACATTTAATACCATTGATTTTGCAATTCTAAATTTTATGGCTTCTAACCTCATTTAATTACAATTTATTTAAGAAAAAACTAAATTAGATAGTTCCTAACTTTATTCTTGTACTAAATTAGGAGGCCATGTATAGAAATTTGTTGTGTTTATCTAACTATTTATGCATAAATTATTCTATATAAGGAAAATATGACTATTTTTTTCTTTCTTTCTAATGCATAGATGTCTGTTTTGGTCATTCAACTTACCTACAAAATCTAATTTGAAATATAAAATAATAGGGATGTGTATTTAAAATTTCTTGATTGATTATCTTATTTAACTCAGGCCATATGTAAAAATATCTTATCGTATATATTTGGTATGTGTTCATATTAAATGCAGTACTCCAGAAGGATTAATGATTAATGGTGAAGAGCAAGCAAGGTTTTTCCAGAGGTGTGCATTCAGAGATGTGAATAGACAGACCCAAATCATCAATTATTAGCTGCCTTGTCAAAAGGAAGGTCTGGGAGCCCAACAAGGACGAAAATGTTACTCTGGGACCTCCTAAGAGATGGAGAGAATTTTGATGCTCATAGTTACGCCATGCCATGCATGCTTGCAGCACAGGATGTATCTACGCGGTGCTAGGTGCTCGGAATTAGGCCTTTGCATATAAAGCTCAAGGCTGCTGGTCCATGTGCGCTGTCAGCAATGAGAGCACTTGCTTGTACTGATATGACCAATTTCCACCAACAGTACCCACAGAAACTTGTCTGGCAGAAGAGGACAATATATAGAAGGTTGAGATTTCTCAAATGTGAGATTTGAGATGATGCCGTCATTTCTCATACATTTGGGTTTGGTTGGAATTGAAACTACTATTTTAGTATTATCTAGCCTCATATCTGGCAGGAATGTAGTTATGAAATCTTAAGAAACACAATTTGCTTTATTTCATCACTTGTTAGCTCATTGTGGTGAGGTACGTATGGTGTGACATTTTTTCTATCCTCCTCTTAAACTATATTCTTATTGATTGAAAACATATTGAAGTTCGTCCAAGTCTTTGTTAGTCTGAGGGACTTCTTATTGTCTGATTTGATGTATATATATGGTCCAACCATTTGCAGAAAACACTTTGCACATCGTACAAAAATCTTTATTACATGTATGTTTACTTGTTTTGTTCCTTATTGTTGTATGTATAACTCCAGGTATATGGATACCTTCTGGGGTGAACTGAGAGAAAACTCTAGTGCCACCAATTTCATGGTGTTATATAGTCAGATACGTTTTACACAATTCAGGAAAGCTTACCATATAACGATAAGCTCTTAGACGGAACTCGTTCTGTTTTCATCTGCAGACAACTCTTCATATGTAAATTTCGATCCTATATTTGCTTTATCTTCTCTTCAACCTTCTTTGACGTACACGTACTTAAATTCACTGCAATTGACAAAAAAGGTTTTTGAATATTTCCAAAAGCAACAACGAGAATAATAGGTCTACAAATGCTAGCAGTTGGTGCCTATGGTGATGACTTTAACTACAATCTGTTAGCGTCAACAGTTAACAGTCAAACAGGGTAGAATATGGCGGCGGCAACTGCAGCAGCAACTTCGGGAGCCCCCAAGCTCCTCCTCCGGTTCAGCAGCTACTCCTCTTCCGGGCCTCCAAACAACTTCATGGGCTCCAGAACAGTTGCCATCCACATCCCAGATTGCTTCTCTTCCCCGAGGGCCAAAGGGTCTTTCCCCATCCTAGCTCTTGACCCTCGCAGACGACAAGAAGAAGAAGCAGAAGAGAATTCAAGCATCGTTAACAACACCACCGGTTTCAACTCTCAGGTTACTCTCTTTCTGGGCCTTTTGTTTTTCTCCCTCTCGCATTGCTAATTTGCTATGCATCGCTTTGATTGGAATAGTTTGGATAAGGAATTCAATATGGTATGCATGGATTAGTGGGCTAGTGGAAACACAGTAATTAATGCATAGGATAATTTTGACAATCCTTATCAGAGTTGTGCACGAGAGTCGTATGGAATACATGATTGAGAAAGTCACAAAAAGTTTGGAAGAAATTGCAGGGGAATTTTTTTTTTTTTTTTTGGATAGATGGGGCCAAAAGGCCCGAAAAAACAAATAACTAAAGATCACAAATTACAGTCCTAGATCTAGGACTAGCACACAAATCATCAAGCAATGCATTGATAACTTGCGGAGGAGGTTGCTCCATGAAATGCACTCCAAGATCAGCACCAACACCATCTTTAGACAGCAAATCAGCAACCAAGTTTATTTCTCGATAAACATGTCGAATGTCACAACTCAAGAACTATCCCTGCAAAAATTGACAGCTGCACAAAACTGACCGAAGAGGATGTAGGTCATTAACCCCATTGTTGATTAAGTTCACTAAAACCTCAGAGTCACATTCAACAATAAGATGTTGGCAGCGATTTTTGCTAGCCAATTGTAGACCATTACCAAGACTAGCAGAAAAGCCAGAAATCCAAGTACCACTGTGATCCCTCAAAACCCCTCCTGCACCAATAAGTCCATTTGGTCCCCTAGCTCCATCAATATTAAGTTTAAAGTAGTGGTCAGGAGGTTTAGACCAAGATAAAAATATAGTAGAAGTTCTACGACTGGCAACAGAACCAATATTAGCATTCTTCCAATCATTAGCAGCATCTAAAATGATTTTGCTAGAAATTGAAAGAGGGTAGTAGTTACCATTAAAAACTGCCATGTTGCGCCATTTCCATATGTACCAGCATGTATATACAAAAACACCACACCATTTTAGACCATCAAAGCAAGGTCTAAAATGATTAAAGCATTCATAATTGCAGGGGAATTTTGGTCAAAGAGGGTTTTTTTTATTTTTATTTTTTATTTTTTTAAAGGTTAATCAAGTAGCTTAGCTGGGCAGCTATGTTGTCGATTAATAGTTTCTTCATCTGTATGAAGCTGATTAGTGATCACTGTAGATAAGATGCACCAAATCACTAGAAACACAGCGAGATGCTGTTGTTTGCATAGTCACTTATAATAGCAATGCAAGCAAGTCCTTTCTGAATAACATTTACGGAAGAAGTGGAAACCCTTTGGAAAGCAGCTATTTAGGACCGTCTTTCCCATTCTGGCTGGTTGTGAGTGAGGAAGGATTCAAACCCGTATTAAAAAATTTCTTCTTATACAGCTCAAACAGAAAAGCCCAATTCCGGGCTCAGAATGTGTATGAGTCAGTCACAATGGTAAATATGAAGTTTCCTTGGCGTCATTCAATAAAAGAATGACCTACTCCCCTGTATCTCATATGGGTTTAGACTTTGCGAAATCATGGCTTGATTATCAAATATGTACTGTCCATGTTCAGTCATACGGGTTTTGCACAGATTTAAATTTGGTTAAAGTTTTCTTTGGTAGTTCGCTCAATCAGAAAAGGAAAAAAAAAATGTAGCTTTAGTTTCTGTATTAGAGGTCTGTGTCTACTACAAATTTATACTCAGTTAAAATGCATGATGGTTGTATGCATTATGGTATGAATTGTTGGTCCCCTTTTAACAGTCTAGTTTTCATCTGAAGATCTCCCCCCTTTTTTGGTTCTGTAACGAGAAGCAGTTATGTTCTAGCTTGTAGCCTTACAGATCTTCTGAAAGTTTTCCACTCCATCCTTTTCAATATTTCTCCTCATCTGTACAATAAATTATCAGACAGATATGACCAGCTTGACTTGTTTATCATGGTAGTAATAAGTTGTTGACTTCTTTAGTTGATTTATGATTTCAAATGCACTGATTTAGGCATTCAGGATATCAACTGATATGAGTCGTGTCCACGATAACTGAGTCCATATAATTAAAAAGGCAATCTATCTTCTGATATTTCATAATGCAATGGTTCTTCAAATATTTCCATGATCTGACAATATTTTAAATGATTTCTTTGGTGTAAACAGAACGATTTGGAATATTTGGGGAAGGTGCTAGCTGGTTCTATTGTGGGTGGAGCTGTAATAAAGTATGGCAGCATACTTTTTCCTGAGATAACCAGACCCAACATCATACTAGCTCTTATTATGATATTTACTCCTGTCATTATAGCTACTTCACTTCTGATCAAACAAAGTCGTGCAAATGAATGAAGCTACGTACGGGGTCCAAAAGATTTCTTCATCTTCTCTTTGTATATAAGAAAGAAATTATCCTTTTAAAAATTTACTAGATTCTCTTCACAGCAAACAGAGTTCTCCGAAAGAGTTGCCAATGGTTGTAGAATAACTGAGATGTGCTTTGAGATGCAGTAGGTGACTGGAGAATGTATTGGTTCTCAGTCGTCTGGCATTCATTATTATTTTGGGTTTCATCCTCATTTTGTCTGCTACAAAAGATTTTATTGATATCTTGTGCAATGTAATGTGTTGTTCATAACTTCATACTACATAACATCTATTTGGATGAATTTTGAAGGTGAATTTAAATGATACTTGGGGATCACATTCCGTCTTCCCCATTTCTGAGCAACCAAAATCTATGATCGGTTACTGAGAAAATCAGATAAAATTCAGTATAATGTGGGATCAAGTTGCTGTCTTGCTTGCTGATGATACGTTGCCCAATTAGGTAAGAGCCTCATCGATCAGTCAAATGGTTGCCACAACATCCCCTGTGAGCTTCAACAGGTATCTAGTCTTCATCCTAAAGAGACTATAACCTGAACAAAATGAGATGATTATCAATTCCAGGCTATCTAATTAAAGACTGATATAGAAAGGTTAGTAACTAAAAGAGAAAACAAAAACATGTTTGGTGAACTGATTAATTACAATCAAGGGAACTCCGAAGCAAAGAAAAAGAAAAATTACAAGACAGAAAGACATTTGGAAAATGAGAGCTTAGAACATCTTTAGCAGACTCTCTATTTTGGCTCCTTAGCTATTTTGGAGAGCATGTTTAGTTTTTTTATCTATTTTAGCAGCTGCACCAAAATCTTAAGTAGCTCTCTATTATAACTTTTCGCTATCTCGATTCTACATATAGAGAGCGGGATTTAAAACATTATTACAAGTAGCATTAGCTAATGTCCATTTAGCAAGGTCATGGGCAGCCTCATTACTCTCCTTGTAAATATGACTAAAGAACGACCTGGCAACTGAGACATCATCATATATAACTCGAATAGATGTAGCAGTGGATAAGGAACCAATAGCCTACACCAACTGCAAGGAGTCAGACTCGAACTTAACAGGAGCCAAACCAAGATGCTGAACTAGCTTGCAAGCTTTAAGCCCAGCCAGCTCTTCAACACGAGCTAAAGAACAAATTTGAGGAACAGTAGGAGCCAGCCCAAACTGAAAAACACTGGCATGGTCACGGGCAATCACTCCAATCCCTCCCCTAGAGCTCCTAGCACCCACAGCACCGTTGAAACAGACGCTGACCCATACCGGTGGAGGCCTAGACCACCTAACTCAGACTGCGGGGATGTTTGGGCATTAACAAGACAATAAGTTGTGAATGTGAAGTTCATAATGCCTCCCACCAACAAAAACAATATAGTACATACCTTTTGAGGAGCTGGCCGGAGCTTGAGCAGTAATGGTGAAATCCTGACAGTGAGAATATGAACCTCAACACCATGAACCAAAATCTTGAAATAAGACTTTAGGGTCACTTATACAATTCCACAATTCCAGTTAATTCCCTCTATCCGTGCCATGAGATTGATAATTAATCTTCAGCTGCTCATTTTAGTAAAGAAGATTAGCAAGCAATGCTATTAGTCATTTATGATAGATTGGATTGTACTGAAAAAATTCAAACTAATGACTTGAAAAATCATCCGATTGAAAATTAGTTCAATTCCTGAAACCAATTTCCATTCGATTACTTGAGAGATGCTAAAGCGACACTAAGTTACCTCATCAAATTTAGTCCTTGATATTCATAGTTCATCAATCACCTACTTCTTGGCAATTCTGCTTCAGTGCATACAATGTGTTTGAGCTCATTTGTAAGATCATCTTTTGACAGTAGATGACCTTAGCAGCCAGCCGGCATCAATCTGAGTGTTGTATGAAGATGCAAACAACAATTGATTAGGCAACAGTACTAGTCTTATTTTAGAACTTAGAAGTATGATAATCAAATTTGATAATTAAGAATTTAAGATACATACAATCGATCATCCCATATTGTTACGTAGACAATTGATACACAGAATGACAGAAGGACTTGGTTAAGATGTAGAGGACATCAAGTGACGCAGTACCGTACCTGCATTACTACTCCAATGTTAGACTAAAGATTCCTCTGTGCTTCATCCTTAAAGCTGACTTTGTGTCTATAACCTGAACTAAAATAAGATGATTATCAATTCCAGACCAAGTAATTAAAGATTAACTTGGAAAGATTGGTAATTAACAGATAGAAAAGAATATGTTTGGTGAACTAATTACTTACAGTCAAGGAAAGTCCAAATTGAAGGAAAGAAAATCAGGAAAGTAGGAAAATGGGAGCTTAATTACCAGAAAGAATGAAGAGGCAATTTGGGATGACATGATGAACTCAATCTACTTGCTGTTGTTGTTGTTGTTGGATCCAGGCTCCGTCTTTTTGTACCAACTTATTATCAATTTTAATGTTTGGGATATGAGAAATCTTGGGCCACTCCATGCCTCCTCTGTTTTTGCAACTTTGCGAGAGAATCTCAATTCCATATATGATCAAATTCTTGAGCGGCGTCCTCCGAAGGAAGTCTGGCAGTGTCTTTAGCTTGTTACACCTTACAATTTCTAAAGTAGAAAGGCACGGCATTACCTTAATACTTGCAAGAGAATCCTCCTCCTCCTCCTGATCTTCACTCAACCCAGCTGGCACTCCCTCCCACACCGGCAGGTTGAAGAACACCAGTTCTTTCAGATTTGGGAATAAAGAGACTTCAAGTGATGATGTAGATGAGGATGATTCTATGATTCTCGAATACTCAAATCCCACCTTTTTCAATTTCGACATATTGCCAATTTGCAGAATTTCAAGGGACACCAATTTCCCCAAAATCAGAAGAGGAACAAATTCACATACACAGCAACCATCGAAGCTAAGCCATCTCAAATTATTTAATGACATGTTCATCCAGCTGGGGCACAATGTGGTGCCACTGTAATTATCGATTTTTAAAGATTCCAGAATTGGATTTGGCTGTAACGCATTCGGTATTTCTTCCTGGATGATACTCTGACTTGTTCACCAATTGTGCTTTCTCCACATCACTCTTGGCGGCATCATTCACTGCGTCCCACCAGCTTATGAAAAGCTTCCCCCGAAGCTGAGGAACTCATTTTCGTTCTCTACATGTGTTTTTCGCATGATATCCTAGTATCCGTTAGCTATTCATAAGTGCAATTTGCCCTAAAAGTGTAGAGAGTTTCTGTGACAGTAATCAATGTGTCATTTTGCAAGGGGAACTTGGGCTATTCCATGTCCTTAAATTAATACTATAGAAAATTACACATAATTGTCATTTTAAAACTTTAATTAGTTATACTCTCTTTGTCTTCATAAGGCCACTTTCACTACAAATTATTTTGTCTCTGACAATTTTACCCTTCCACTTAACAAAACGTCAAAACCAAAGATATCAGATCCATTCTCTTCAAAAAACAAAAAAATCCATCGTTCTCTCTTTTCTCTCTCTCGCCAGCGATTCAATGTTCTCTCTTCGATGAGCTCGTTTGCTTCTCGCCATGGCTGTCATCCATGGCATCGCCGACGAAGAACATCTCCTACGTCAGAAGCTCTCCCTCGGCGGCAACCGAGGGTTGCGCAGCGCTGGCCGGACGATCTCGAAGGAGAGAAGCCTTGTTGTGGATCGGAGCAAAACGAGACGGCATCGTTTCACCACCTCCTCCTCTTTCTCCCGCGTTTTCTCTGATCTCGATGCCGATCCAAAGCAGATCTGACGGAACTCGTCGTTCGTTCGATATATGTCGCCGGCCAAAATTCACCACTGCAGGTCAGAATTCAAAATTCTCTATCTATTACGCATTTCGTTGTCAATTGTTTCTGTTTTTTTTTCTATCTATACGCATTTGTCATTTTGGAATTGACTGAATTGTATCCAATTCCAAATAATTTAGCTTTTTCACTTGCTTTTCAGTAGGTCTTTAGAGTTTATTACATACAAATTTTAATGTTGTAGCGATTACAGCTGAATGTGCCACACTGGATTATAATGATAATGGCGATGCTAAAGCAAGAGAGAAAGATGTTGCACTGCATTTGCCTCTCTCACGACTTTCTGGCGATTTCTGGCACTAATCTATGTTGTCCTTGCCGCGGTTTTTTCACTCAAGGTGTGCACCTGTTATCTCCACTGGTTCCTTGAAGCTTGATATAGCTTTCGGGACTAGAGGATTACCAAAGGTAATAATTGGCTTCAAAAATGTAGGTCTTTGCATTCAGA
>LYNE01002136.1:27508-57532 GCA_001662545.1 Rosa x damascena | reverse complement strand
GTTGTGGAAGTAGTTCGAACGATTTTATTTTCGAAATCGAACGTTATTTAGGGGAATCTCAAAAAGTCACTTTTTATACGTACCGAATTTGGGAAAACTTCCTTCATGAAAGTTGTAGAGCTCGTCGATACGATCGCGTGCATATGTGGAACGCAAAAATCAGAGTTCGTATGAATTAATTATGATTTTTTGAAAAAGTTTCCAGTTTAATATAAAAGCTTCCATTGTTGGTAATTTTCCAAAAATACCATTCAGTTTCCAATTTTGGAAACTGACATTTCTCTCTCCCTCTCACGCGTCCGAGCCGACCGGAAAATCGCCTCATTTTCTTCTGGCGATTTCTCCCTCCTCAGGCGAGCTTTTGACGTGAAACAAAGCCCAGATCAGCTCGCCTCCTTCCCGTGAGTGGACTGGTGGTCTCCTTTCCTCCCCTCAAGGCGGCTACGCGGCGGTGGAGCTCGAAACCGATTTTAGCTCGATTTTAGTCAACGCTCGTTTTCTCCTAGCTCCGACCACCAAAACTTTCGATCCTTAGCTTCCCAAACTCGCCTCAACCTACTAATCATCATACCTGAAGGATCGCACCTGGAGTGACCGGTTTCACCTTCGTCGGAGCTCGACCGGTTTTCGATCGAAAACCAAAACCTTTCGATCGTGATATCTCGAGTTGTAGTGCATCGTTTGATTGATTCTTGAACCCGTGAGTTCACCTTGATGTTCTTAATAACTCTCTAGGAGGAATCGAGGCCTGAAATTGAAGTTTTTACGTCGAAATCTTGGCTCGCCGGTTTCTGCATTTCTTCGCCGGTTTCTGGAAAATTTCCAGCCACCTTCAACTGTTCTAGGTAATTTTCGACCACTTTCGTTCATTTTCAGACTTCATGCTGGTTAGGAAAATTGTTGGGCTTGATGAGATGAAGAGGAGCAGCCCGGCCCCGACACCATTGGCGGTGGTCGGCGGCGGCCCTTTCCGGCCACCTCCGGGGGTCAAAAATGTGTTTTCTTTACATTTTTAGATTCTGCATTTCAATACGATCATTTCGATATATTATACGCAATTTTTGGATATCGTATGATTTAGTTATGAATTTTACGGTTTTGAGTAATTTTCGATTGTTCGATTAATGATCTGTGAAGATCGGACCGTCCGATGGACTTGTAGTTTTGATATGTTGATCGTATGACTGTCCCAGTGACCATGTGTGGTCATGGGCGAAGATCCGACCGTTGGATCTTCGTATAATTGCTAAATTGTGATTCGGAGTGCGATTCGTGAGAATCCGACCGTCGGATTTTCATGAAACTTTGTGGAGATGTTTATAAGGACGATTCAGGAAGATCCGACCGTTGGATCTTCGTGATAATTTTGGAGGATGATCCTAAGGGCGATCCGTGAGGATCTGACCGTTGGATCATCATATAATTTCGATCCGACCGTTGGATCATCTATATTTTCAAAACCGACCGTTGGATCACCTTTATTTTCGAATCCGACCGTTGGATCGTCTTTATTTTAGAATATGACCCTTGGATCGTCGTTTAAGTTTATTTCGTGTTTCGTTTACTAAGCAAAGACCATACTTGATTAGGTACTTGACGGTTTGAGTTGACGAGCGTTTGGAATATTGTTATATTTGACTTTTTAGATGACGCAGTTGGATTAGAGGTGAGTAAACCTCACGTGTTTCATATTACGAACTGAATAAATTTAATTACTTTATTTTTGTCGTAATTGTGTGAAAATATTTATGGAATAAATATTTGTTTTAAATCATATGGACTTGATCAACTACGGTCCATAGGTAAGTAAAATGATTTTATTATACAAATGAATTTCACGGTTTTTATACTTGAACTATAGTTGGTATTAGTGGTCATTCCTAAGCGGATGATTACGTATATATATAATTACGTGGAATATATATTTTGGTTGACGTGTGATTGGTATGATGAAATGATTAAGAATGGATTTTGATATTATTCAAGCTTAAGAATTAAAGATTTGTCTTGAAATAATATGTCTCTTTATATGGGTGTACATATACATTTATACAATCTAAAACTTATAAAGATTGTATGTTGTGAATTTGATTATGTCTGAAAAATATAATTATGAAGCCGGGTGATTACAACAACCCCGTGCTTAAGTGAATTACTGGTAAATGTGCTTCGTGGTGCTTCGTGGTTATGCTTTGTGGTTGTGCTTCGTGGTTATGCTTCGTGGTTGTTAAGCTGTGGGCCCTAGTCCCTTCAGATAGTGCACTATTATACTCTTAGGAAAGGTGCTTACTTTGAGTATACATGCCTTGGAAGTATCCTTGGTATGCTGCGGCTTACCCGTGTTTTGGTATTATGGACCCTAGCAAGTGGATTTATGATTTGATACCAGTCAACCTGGTTTTCCCGTGTTTTGGTATTATGAACCCTAACACGTGGATTTATGATTTGTTACCAGTTAATCTGAAAATTCACTAAAAAGAGAAATGTACTTATGTTATTTTGATCAAATATCTATCTATGATATATTTTGAATATGTGAAGGTGTTAGTGAAATTGATCAAATATCTATCTATGATATATTTTGAATATGTGAAGGTGTTAGTGAAAAGAAAATCAAGCATGTGTTACTTTAATGTTATTTCACATATTAATGCTGCAATATTTGTTGATTGTTTACTTGAGTTATAAGAATTGTAATTTAATAAAATCAACAGTTCTTTCTTGTTTACTCATACGGGCTGTCAAGCTCACCGGGTTTGTGTTGTTGCAATCCCGGTACACGATTCAAATTGTGTAGCGGGTAATCTCACAGGTCAGGAGAATCAGGGCAGTGATCGTATGGTTTAGAGTATTAGTATTGGATTTATAGCATTTGTTTTGGGAGGAGAATTATACTCATTTGAGTTTTACAATTTGATTTGGTGAGAGTGTGCTGTAATAAGTAGCTTGAGGATTTGGTTTATGTAATATCAAGAGGTGTAACTAGTGGTTGTTTCTGAGAGAAAAATTCAGAACGTTATTTGTATTGTTATTAGTCATGTTCCGGATTTGAATCCTTATTTCAAAATTCGGGGCGTGACAATTTTTTCCTTCTTAGGTTGGACATACATATGTTTTTGAATAGATTCTTGACTCATGTGGAGTTGTGAGTAGTGTTGCGGTTAGGGAAGGAATTATTGTGGTTAATTCTTCCATGTGTTTGTAAGTTGTTGAGCAGAGTTTAAGGTGCGAGAACGGAGTTTGATCTCGTGTTTGAGTGATTGAGACGAACGACTATATATTTGAGGTTGTTTTGCGTTTTAAGTTTAAGTAGGCGGGACACTTAAAGTTTTGAAATAGAGTTTGATTTTGGTTGATAGATAATGGGAAGAATTTGAATCAACTCTTTGTTAATGATCTTGGACAAGAGTGTGTTTCTGTGGTTATGGATTTTAGGTGAAATGGTTAAATACAATTTTGGGTATTGATGATAGTGACATGGTTGGGTATCCATAGTGGTTCAAGTGAATCACTATGCAGTATGGAGTTGATTCGATGTATGAATCGTGAAATCTTAGGGTTTGAATTGTGGTAAGTTTGATGGAGCATTTAATAGAGGAAATGGTTGAGATTTTATAAGATTAGTAAGAGTAACTCTAAGGATGTGGGTTTTCCCTAGCTAACTCAGGAAGTGTTTAGCTTTATTAGTTCCTAATTCTAGCGACGGAATTATTTGTGTTCGGTTTGACTTAGAGGATACTAGCTAGACCATGGTGTGACTGAATTTGATTGTTGGGTTTTGGATTGATTGTTTGTGTTACATTATTATGAACGACGTGTGCAACAGAGTCAGCTAAGGCCTTGAAAGAGCAATGGGTGACCAAGGTTCGACCCTTGGTGTCGTTGTTGGTTGTTCAAAGAAATGACGACGTGCATTCAATCTTATTGATTTAGTTTACAAAAAGAAAAAAAAAAGAAAAAAAAAAAAGGAAACTACACTATTTTAAGCCAAATCAGCAGCTCCGGAAGGGTTGAGACTGAGCCACCGGAATAGTAACCATATGCGCTACCTTCCTCGGATGCAGTGTTCGGGTTACCAAGGACGTCCTCACCGTGCACGAGGAACAGGGAAAGAGTTTCGACCTCCTGGTGATCTCCTCCTCGTTGTTCCATGGAAGATTGTCCTCCTGTTGGGCCAAAAGAGGTAGTACTGATATTAGCGTTGAAGGGTGAGGAAGAATATGGGTCAACACCATAGCCGACGCATGACCCAAGGGTTAGATCGATTGATCCATCATCACCAGTAGAACAAGTGGAACCAAAGTTGAGATCAATGGACCTACCATCATCAGTAGAACTTGTGGATCCAAAATTGAGATCGAGAGATCCACCAACCCGAACGTTCCGAAATTCCTTCAACTTCTGCCTCTCACGAGCCTTGAGGTTCTGGAACCAAAAGAAGACGTTCTTGTCCTTGATCTGCCCATACGGTTTCAGATAAAGACAGATCTCTTGAATCTGCTCTGGAGTTGGGTACTTGTGACCCTTGTCATAGTAGAGCCCCTGAAGGATTCTTAGTTGTGCTGGTGTGGGAGTCCACCGGTTATTGGTCGGCCTGATAGGCGTGTTGGCACTACTCCCGGATGCTTGGGTGCTTCCTCCCTCCTCGGTTGGTTGCTGGGCTTGTAGTTCCATTTGTTGCTGGGTTTGAAGCTCCATTAGTTGCAGAGTTCGTGGCTCCATGGTGTTGGGTTAAGAGGAAGTGAAAATTGAAGAACAACGTGATTTAGTGTTTGAGGGAGATTGACCTTAGAAGGATTGAGGTTGATGAAGGGGTGTTGGAGATCTCAAAGTTCAGAGGAAAGAAGAGATTGAATCTACCAGATGGAAGAGAAGATCGGGAGGAGAAGGATTGAAGATGAGTGAGGGAAGGACTGAAGGGATTGAGGAGAGAAAGGCTGAAGGGTTTGAGAGTGAAGGGCTGGAACAGATCTCCACCGTTGGATGGACGATCTCTGAGATTCATTCTACGCGTTGGATTAAAGTCGCCCGAAAACACGGAAAAGCTGTTGGCGCGTGGAGAGCGTGTAAGGGGACCGAGAGAATCTCGAGGCGCTGTGGCAGACAGCTTTAGCCAAAAGTAAAATTGACTTCCGTAAATCACGGAAAGGATAAGCCGTGGCAGATGGGCTGTACATGGGCTTGTCCCGGATCAATGCCCTCACTATAGTTGTGGTTGAAGGCCCGTTGGGCTGAATTTCTGAAATAGTTTTGGGTGGAATTCGTGGGCCGGATTTCTGCAACAGTTTTGGGTATTTTGGGCAGGATTGCTGGGATGGTTGCGTTTAAATAAAAGGAGTTGCATGGATAACAACGAGAGCAGCTGGTGCTCGAGTGGTTGAGGGCGGAGTCCTTGTACTAAGAGGTCCGAGGTTCGAAACTCGCCTCTCGTTTATTTTTATTATGTTCGTATCGGACATAATAAGTATAACTTTTGTGCATATTATAATAAGGACAGCTTGTGCTCCAGTGGTTAGGAGCAGAGTTATCATGCAACAGGGTAGGGTTTCGAACCGTGCCTCCCCTTTTATTTATTTATGTCACTTATGACATAATAAATATAACACGTGAGTATATATCAATGAGAGCAGCTCCTGCTTCAGTGGTTGTGAGCAAAGCCTTGGTGTAGGAGGTCTGGAGTTCGAACCTTGCCTCCTAACAAATATTTTTTTTTGGATCTCGTATATGCTCGATATACGGAGGTATATACGGTCAGTACAGTATACATACAGTATGTAGAGCTTCATACTGTAGCCGAGCCGAATGCAGCCAAACAGTACGGCTGAGCCGAGCCGAGCCGAGTAGAAGGTTAGTGGGCCGAGTTTTTGGCCCAATTTGGTTTGGGCCTGTTCGAAATGTGGTTGGTTAGGTTTCTTTGGCCCAAGTGGCCCATATTGAATAAGAAGACGTTGTGGAGGTGTCTAACTATTATTTTTCTTTAAATTCTTGATTTAGTGCAGCGTTGTTTTTCTACACATTGCCTTGTGAGAGTGGTCACTGTACTTGTATGCCTATACAGGGTGACGATTAGTGTGAAAATAGTTTTTTTGTGCAATACCACGTGGTGATTTGTGTGTGTTGCTTGACGCAATTGTTGTGTTGTAATTCTGAGAAATGTGGATTGCGAAAGAATGTTGTATTGTTGAACTTGTGTTGAATTGATTTAGTGGCTATTGGAATGCATTTTTATACATAGTGCGATAGCTTTGTAGATTACTACAGTTAGTAAGGATGGAGTCTTGATGGTTGATTTGTTTCTGTATGGCTTACAGAAAACCGTAATCGGGAGAAATCGACCTGCGCTTGAATTTCGGGACGAAATTCCTTTAAGGAGGGTAGATTGTAATACCCAGTAAATTCAAATTATTTTCCGAGGAAATTTTAGTATTCATTTCGTGGTCATGGGAGAAAGTACGAAGTTTTGAGGAGTTGGGAAATTAATTCGAACGATTTTATTTCGAAAACGTTGTTATTTAGGGGCTCGCGGAAGTTGACTTTTTATACTTACGGAATTTGGGAAAACTTCCTTCATGAAAGTTGTAGAGCTCGTCGATGCGATCGCGTGCATATGCAGAACGCAAAAATTAGAGTTCGTATGAATTAATTATGATTTTTTGAAAAAGTTTCCAGTTTGGTATGAAGCTTCAATTTTTGGAAATTTTCCAAAAATAATTTCAATTCCGGTTTTGGAAAACCCGATGCTCCTCTCTCTCTCCCCGACCGGAAATCGCCTCCAAACTTCCACCGGCCATATCTTCCTCCTCCGGCCACCAATCCTCACCAAATTTCTTCCATTGGCTTCGTCTTGTCCTTGCGCACCCGTCTGTGGCAGCCTTTCACGGCGGTGCGGCCTGTAGCGGCGGCGGAGAGCTTAAACCGATTTGATTTCGATTTGAGTCAACACCGGTTTTCTCCTAACTCCGGCCACCAAAACTTCCGATCCTTAGCTCTATGAACTCGTCTCAACCTACTGATCATCATACCAGAAAGATCGCACCTGGAGTGACCGGTTTCACGTTCGTCGGAGCTCGACCGATTTTCGATCGAAAACCAAAACCTTTCGATCGTGATATCTCGAGTTGTAGTGCATATTTTTGATTGATTATTCAACTAGTGAGTTCGCCTTGATGTTCTTAACAACTCTCTAGAAGGAATCGAGGCCTGAAATTGAAGTTTTTACGTCGAAATCTTGGCTCGCCGGTTTCTGGAAAATTTCCGGCCACCTTCAAACTGTTCTAGGTAATTTTCGACCACTTCCGTTCATTTTCAGACTTCATGCTAGTTAGGAAAATTGTTGGGCTTGATGAGATGAAGAGGAGCAGCCCGGCCCCGACACCATTGGCGGTGGTCGGCGGCGGCTCTGTCCAAACTCCGGCGGCCCTTTCCGGCCACCTCCGGGGGTCAAAAATATGATTTCTTTACATTTTTAGATTCTACATTTCAATACGATCATTTCGATATATTATACGCAATTTTTAGATATTGTAGGATTTAGTTATGAATTTTACGGTTTTGATTAATTTCGATTGTTCGATTAATGATCTGTGAAGATCGGACCGTCCGATGGACTTGTAGTTTTTATATGTTGATCGTATGACTGTCCCAGTGACCATGTGTGGTCATGGGCGAAGATCCAACCGTTGGATCTTCGTATAATTGCTAAATTGTGATTCGGAGTGCGATTCGTGAGAATCCGACCGTCGGATTTTCATGAAACTTTGTGGAGATGTTTATAAGGAAAATTCAGGAAGATCCGACCGTTGGATCTTCGTGATAATTTTGGAGGATGATCCTAAGGGCGATCCGTGTGGATCCGACCGTTGGATCATCATATAATTTCGATCTGACCGTTGGATCGTTGTTTAATTTTGTTTATGAGTTGTGGGCTAAGTTATGATCATGTTTGATTAGGTGTTTGACGGTCTTCCTTAGTGAGCGGTTTTGGTGTGTATTGTGAAATTGAAGACGCAGCGGGATTAGAGGTGAGTAGACCTCACGTGGTTCATATTACGAACCGAGTACCTTTAATTATTTTATTTTCTGTGGCAATTGTGTGAAAATATTTATGGAATAAATATTTGTTTTAAATCATATGGACTTGATCAACTACGGTCCATAGGTAAGTAAAATGATTTAATTATACAAAATGAATTTCCCGATTTTCTTGTGTGAACTATAGTTGGTATTAGTGGTCACTCCTGAGTGAGTGATTACGTATATATATATTTACGTGATTTTATAAATGAATTTCCCGATTTTCTTGTGTGAACTATAGTTGGTATTAGTGGTCACTCCTGAGTGAGTGATTACGTGTATATATATATATATATATATATATATTGACGTGATTTTATATGGAATGGTGTGTCATTGAGGAGTGTGGAATTGTGATGATTTTATATATAATATGGACTGAAATGTATTGTGCCATATTTATATACGATGATTTTGGATGGATTAATTCATGTTCGAAAAATCATAGTTGACTTGATGGGTTGTATAGAAGTCAATGATGTGGCGTTCTGAAGACCAAATGGTCTAAGGTCCTTCGGTTTAACAATAAACCAGAGTGCATGTGTTTGAGGTTGTAGGAAAGATCATATGCGATGGGAATAACTGTAGGTTGTGGGAATGACCACATGCAGTGGGGATAACTGTAGGTTGTGGGAATGACCACATGTAGTGAGGATAATTGCAGGTTGTGGGAAAGACCACATGCAAGGGGAATAATTGTAGAAAAGACCACATAGGTGATGATGAGATTAGGGGATTGTGGGGATGTATTCCTCGTTGTTTTCTGTAAGTTGGTTTGACGTTTTCTTGTGAATATTGAGATTGTTGGTTGTTGGTTGAGTTAAAAGTATTGTGATATAATAAATCAACCGTTCATTCTTGTTTACTCATACGAGCTTTGCAAAAAGCTTACCGGGTTTTGTTTTGTTGCAATCCCGGTACACTATTCAAATTGTGTAGCGGGTAATCCTGCAGGTCAGGAGAATCAGGACGGTGATCGTGCGGGTTAAAGTATTTGTTATAGTTTTACAGCAATTGTAATAGTAAGGTGAGTTACGCTCATTTGAGCCTTACAATTTGGTTTGGTGAGAGTGTGCTGTAATAAATAACTTGAGGATTTGGTTATTGTTTTATTGAGAGGTGTGAAGTGTGGTTGGTTGTGAGGAAAAAAATTCAGGACGTTTATTTGTAATTGTTATTATTCATGTTTCGGATTTGAATTGGTTTTTCAAATTCGGGGCGTGACAGAAAGTCCCTCCGCTGATGATACATAGCCTGCCATGCTACGAGGACCTGTCTGGCGGTAGCTTGGTGAATGGAGTTGCGGTCAGCGGTGACGGTCTTACTAGCGGTGCTGCGCTTAGCGGAGACTATCTCGCTTGCAAGATGGAAAGGGAGAAGTTCTGCTAGCGGTGTTGCACTTAGCGGAGACTATCTCGCTTGCAAGATGGAAAGGGAGAAGTTTCGCTAGCGGTGTTGCGCTTAGCGGAGACTATCTCGCTTGCAAGATGGAAAGGGAGAAGTTCTGCTAGCGGTGTTGCGCTTAGCGGAGACTATCTCGCTTGCAAGATGGAAAGGGAGAAGTTTCGCTAGCGGTGTTGCGCTTAGCGGAGACTATCTCGCTTGCAAGAAGAAAAGGGAGAAGTTCCGCTAGCGGTGTTGCGCTTAGCGGAGACTATCTCGCTTGAAAGATGGAAAGGGAGAAGTTCCGCTAACGGATTTGCGCTTAGAGGAGACTACGTTGATTGGTAGTCTTCCCCTTCCATGGTTACTTCGGGTAGACGCTTCTTGTGACTGCCCGACACGTGGCCGTCACTGATTGGGTTAGCATGCGTGATAACGTCTTTTCAGCACTCCCGTCACCTTGCCAATAATGCGAGTAATTATTGATTTTGTAACCGAGGCGTTGCCTTGGTTAATCCGGAGAGTAAGCGCGTTTGTGGGGCAAGTGTACGGTTGTGGTGTGATGTCGTTTTTCAACGGACGACCTAGATTAGTTTGATGTTTACATAAAAGAGAGGGAAACCTGGTGTTTTGGCACTTTGTACTTTGAACTAGTGTCGTCGTCTTCAAGCTTCGTTCTTGCGTTCCGAGAAGAGGATTGCTACGATTCCGTGAAGTTATCCATTTCCTGAAGCATGAAGATCTTCTGCAGTGCAGACAGGAGCATTTGATCACACCAAAGCTTTCACCTTTGAGGTTGGTACCCTGAATCCCAACCCTGTTTTATTGGATTTCTGTGTTTGCTTTATGTCAGTTTCTGGGTTTTTCATTTGGGGGTGCTCTATTCTTCCCTAGTGTGCTCTGAGGGTGTGAAGCGAGTTTTGGGGATGGGTTTTGGTGTTTGACAGGGGGTTGGGATCTAGGGATTTGCTAGATGGTCGAATCTGGGTTGAGTGTATGGGTGCGTTTTGTTCTTGTTTGGGCATTTTCTGGGTAACTATTCTTGATGTTCTTGGTTGTAACTGACATAGGGATAGTTTAGATCTTGTGTGAACTGATTGGTTTGGGTTTTAGGGTTTGGGATGGCTAGCGTCGTAGAGATCTCGAGCAGTGAGGATTCAGGGTCTGACGTGTCGCTGAACGTGGCAGATAGGGTGTTTATTGACTCGTTGCGTCTGTCTGCCCCTGCAGGAACCTCACTATCTGAACCGCTAGACATCGTGCTGCTACAAACTATACTTTGGGAAGTTGCCATGGGTCGTGCTGGTCGTCCTGAGAGTTTTAGGGAAAGAGAGGATGCCGCCACTCACAAAAGGCATGAGGAGAGGTTGGTGAGCAATAGCACCGCTAGCGGTTCCGCTAGCCGGGTGAGAGAGGCCGGCTGGGAAGAGGTTGAGTTAGCCTGGGTTCTCAGCGATGGTATAGCGGTTGACGAGGTGGGAGGGCCGATGCCAGCGGCTGCCATCAACCGTGTAAAGCGAGTGTTCAGCCTACCAGGTGTAGTGAAACTGCGAAAACTGCTGAAGGATGAGAAAGTGTCGTTCTTGTCAGCAGGGCAAGCTGCAGTGCATGAGGCAATCTTCCGCAAGGGAGTGACATTCCTGCTACTGCCAAACCTTCAGATTTTGGTTTGTGAGTTTGGCCTCGCCTTCGGGCAAAATTGCCCTAACATGTGGCGGGTGCTGATGGCGCTCAACTCGCTATGGCACATGTCTGGTTGCGAGGGTCCAACCGTGGCGGAGGTGCTGCACTTTTACGAGTTGGTGTACGTGAAGAGCCAAGTATGCAGCGGGCAAGTGAATCTGAATCGCCCCCTGGGGGCGCCCAAGCTAATCGAGAACTTGAAGGACTCCATGTCACCCTGGTAGGGGACCTTCTGTGTTGCAACCGCCGGATGGGAGTATCAAGTGGGGTCGAATGAGGGGGAGCCGACATTTAGGATTAAGTAGGAGTTCCAACCTATCCGAGCTAGTTTTTTTTTTTAGATTCTTCGCCAGGAAATAGAGCGAGCCGTGAGGCGTTTGAGAAAGCCATGGACTGCCCCGAGATCAACAACTTTCTGGAGAGCATGTATGCCTCTGGGCTGACGGCCCAGAAGACCATCGTTGATCCAGAGACACTGGCGTTGGGTCAGTCTGAGACTCTAGTGGTGCTACCAATGCCGCACCACTGTCACCTTGGTGCCGATAGCATGCCCGTCGTTCAGGTGGGAACTAGCGTGGGGCGTGGGGCTACAAGTGGGAGTAAAGCCCCTGCTGCAACTGTGCAGCAAAAAGAGAAAATGCCCGCTAACCGGCGTGGGGTACAGAAGGAGAAAAAAGTGCCGCCGGCGGAAACAGTCACCATTGCGGGGCTGGGGCCGCTGAAGGGATAGAGGGCTGCACCCGCTTGATCCACGCAGGTGGTGCTTCAGAGGAGGCGTTGCCAAAATGACTCTGGTGGAGAAAAGGAAGAGGATGATGCGGAGGTCATCAGGGCCCGCCAACAGAAGAGGGCCAGACAGGCGCCGCCCAAGGTGCCCGTGGTCGCCGACGGGGAGGTGCAAGCGAGCGACCTGGA
Source organism: Rosa x damascena (assembly GCA_001662545.1). Taxonomy (NCBI): domain Eukaryota; kingdom Viridiplantae; phylum Streptophyta; class Magnoliopsida; order Rosales; family Rosaceae; genus Rosa; species Rosa x damascena. Next base: position 45,478 of record LYNE01002136.1, on the reverse strand, counting down.
CTCGTTTTCCACATACGTAGAGTTCCTGACCGACCATGAGCGAGAATTTCTTTACCACCTCTGCGAGCGGCTCAAGTTTTGGCGGCCTAGAGGGGATTGTGCGCTCAACAGCCGTTGATCAATCGCCCTTCAACTCGGCCTTTGGACATCTCTCGGTTAGGCTGCATGAGGTATTCCTGGCGGCTTCAAAGCAGCCCCGGGTTGAGCGGCAGCTTAGAGAGGAGATCAAGGGTCTCGAGAGGGAGCTGGGGGAGACCAAAGACAGGTTGGCGAATGTGGAGCGGCGCCTGACCAAGGCAGATTGTGATGCTGCGGATGCCCGCAGCAAGCTGGTTCTCGCCATTGAGCAGGACCTGGAGCGGAATGACCACGTCTCCAAGCTAGAGCAAGATATAGCCTTGTTGTAGGATCGATTGGCGGCGAAGGATAAGAAAGTTGAGATCCTCTAGCGGGAATCTGCCGCCAGATCCACTGAGGTGAAGAGGCTGGAGGGCGAGGTTGCTCGCCTGGGCGCTGAGGGGGACAGTGCAGCGACCACCGCTGTGGAGGCTTTTAAGCAGTCGACGGAATACAAGAAAGCGATGACTGAGGCGGCGAAGGCTAGTGCCGTCGCCAACGTGGAACTACTGAACCAGAAGGGCGCCATCGACTGGGACAAGGAGGCCCAGCCCGCTGGGCCGTCAGGTCAAAACACACCACCCGCGAAGGGTGTGGTTCCCACTCAGGCTGAGGGTGCCTGCTCAGGTAGCGGAGAGAGTGGTGTGAGTCCGGCTGAAGACACTCAGTGGACCCCACCTCCTACTTAGTCCGATGTCTCCCGTGCTAACTTTCTTACTGCCCATACTCGAGCGGATGGTACCATTATAACGCCAAGTCCTACCACTCGTGGGTCCGATCAGATGAGCCGTCAGTCCCAGCAACAACCGCTGCCGGAGGGAGAGGACGTCGCTACTGCCCCCCAAAATCCATGAAGATAGCTCCATAGCATTGAGTAGTGCCGCTGAAACTTGTTTTTTTTTTTTGTGCGCCGCTAAGGCCTTTTTGTATTTGGAAAATATATTTGGGCGGGTAGCCCCGACCCGTAATATACAGTTGATTTTCTTTTGCTTTTAAGATGAATGTGTTTGTCGATTATGTTGTTTGCATACTTATGGACTGCTAGCATTTTGACTGCTATTTTTTGACTCAATGAAACATTAAAAGGATTAAAATTGTTCCAAGTGCACGATGTAGCGGACGTAGTTCGCCGAATATTGTTGGCATTGCCAGTTGATTCTTGTGTTTGTACTTGGCGACAATGGTTTGAATAATTCCTCGTTTCATTGATAGCTGATATGTCAGCGTTTAAAAAAAAAAAAACGAGGTTGTACCTGTTGGGTAGCTTCTCTTAGCTAAATATTGAGTCAAAAATTTAGCTAAGTCAAGATGCTCTAGGGTAACGGCATGACTATTTGTGATAATACCGAAGGTGTTCAGTATTCCAAGGGTGGGTCGTTGTGATGCCATCCTTGTCCATTAGGTAGAAGGTGCCGGGGCTAACGACTTCTACAATTTTGTATGGACTTTCCCAAGTTGGGCGAAGTGTCGTTGGTTATGGAATGACCTCCTTTATTACCCAGTCCCCTAGTTGGAGGTTCCGGGCCTTGACCCTGGCATTGTAGAAACGTGATACCCTCTATTTGTTTTGCAAATTGTACATATGGGCTCTGTGTCGTTTCTCCTCTAGGTGGTCCTTGTCGAGGTTGATGCCTTCGTCGTTGGTCTCAGGGCAGTAGCCTTCGATTCTAGCGGTAGGTTGAGTTACCTCAATTGGTAGGATGGCTTCAGTTCCGAACATCATGCAAAATGGTGTTTCACCAGTGTCGGAAGTTGGGGTAGTCCTGATGGGCCACAGGACTTCCGGTAGCTTCTCCGCCCATAAACCCTTGGCATCATCGAGTTTCTTTTTTAGTATCTTCTTGATTATCTTGTTTGCTGCTTTGACCTGGCCATTGGTTTGGTGGTACGCCTGAATTAAGTGCACAAAATTACCCTGCAAAAGACAATTGTTAGTATAGGATAAGCAGGGATCGTTCAGTCCGGGGATTGAGGGTACTTTCACAAATTGCACTAATTGAACAAAACTATCAAAAACTAAAGAAAGAAAAGGAAAATAAAGTTGACACAAAAACTAAATGAAAGGGGGGTTTAGGTTTTGAAAATTCAAGCAATAATAAAGGAAAGAAAATATTGCAATTTTTAGGGATTCTAAATCAGATGTATGGATGTTGAGAACTTCGTAATCCACCACTAGTTATGATCAGAGAAAGACAATTTAACCTAATCTTCAATTACAAAGGCATGTGAATGAAACCAATCAAGAACTTTAGGATCGCCGCTAAAGCCTTATTTTTCCCAAAATTACTTAGAACCGTGAACGCACTGCATCCTAAGCTTGCTTATATGCAATCAAGGTGTAGAACGCTACCCTATCAAATTAACTCATTAAGCACACATAAACACATTAAGCTCTTTGCAAAGATTGATTTTAGAGTACAAAACTAGTGAGGAACGCCATCCTAGCATGTATTCTATTTGTTTGATTTCACCTAACATGTAGGCATTACTACTTTAGTGTTTTAAGACCGTGAACGCACTGCACCTTATAACTAGCTCCAAATTACATGCTCATATTTTAGGTGATCAATCTAAGACATAAACATATAAAAGATTTTATAAAACAAAATCAAACAAAGCATTCACAAAACCTTGTAATCGAAAAAGAGATTCAAAAGCTAAAAATCCATCACATAACTAGGATTTCATACTAGTTCTCAACAAGAAAATTACTCACTCATAGTTTGGAAATCCAAAAACATATACATATTGAATTCAAAAAGTACAAAAGGAATAAACCGTAGAGGGTATCACGAGCTCACTTTGATTATTCTTCAAGAAAGCTTGAGGTGTCTTCAAAGTAGGAGTATGACAAGATGATGGAAGATGATTTGATGGAAGATGGAGGCTACGGCTTCTCCTTGGAGTAGGGATCTCATGAGCTATGATGAGGGGAGAGTATGGAGGTGTGGTTTCTGATTTAGGGCAGTGATGGTGTGTATATGTGATGGAAGAGATGTGTGAGAGAATGAGAAGAGAGGAAGTGATAACTAAGGAAAATGGAGAGGAAATGGTGAGACAAGGAGATGAAATGGTTCAAGGAATGTGTGTCTTAGAATGAGAGGAGAAGGTGTTTATATAGGGAAGAAAAAGAAGAGTGAAATGATGAGTGGAAGAAAAATAATGAAAGTGGATCTAAGTTCACTTGTAAAATATGGAAAAGATAGAGAAATGATGAAATGAAAGCAAAGCATTAAGGTGCAGCAACATGGAAGTGATGATGATCTATTAAAGAGATTGTAGAAGAAAAATATATCCAAGGAAAAAGAGAAAAGCATCTAGCTTTCTTCATGTGGGTAGGAAACATGAACATGTGAATATTGAGCTGTTTTTAGGTCAGTTTCTGCCCCTTTATTCCTTCAATTATTTCTCCAACAAGACTTCATTATATGCCTTCGACTTCTTCAAATGAAATGTTCCATTATGAGTGTAGATCATCCTGACAAATTTTCAGATTTTTATTCCATCCGGTTGGGCCGAAAATGCTGCTGGACCTCTTACAGGTCCAGTTTTCCAGTTTTGCTTATGTAGAAAATTGGATTGATTGTTTGAAGGCCTTCCACTCATAGTTTGCTCTGGTACTCTTCATAAGAAATGATCCTTGGGCTTTCTAGAATGAATCTGGAAAGTTTCAACTCATTTGGAGTTCGGATGGTTAGTCTGCCACTCCTCATTTCTTGTCTAGCTCGCTTTCTTATTGGCTCAATTTCTCCAAGACACGCTTTGTCAGGCCAAAATGCTCATTTTGGGGCCGAACAGCTCATTTCATCATCATCTACTCCAATGTACCTAAAAAATAGAAATTGAGTTAAAAATCGATTCGTTAAGGAATTAACTAAGCAAAATGTGAGGAATTAACTATTAAAATACCACATTAAAATGCTCCTATCATTTGGTGGTGAGCGACATATGCGAAACTCATCTTGGTGCCCAGGTTAGCGGTGAAAGATATGAGTTCCCTATTGTTGAACTGTGTGCCGTTGTCTGTGATGATAGTGTGGCGGACACCATAGCTGCAATAGATGTCCTCCAGAGGAAGTGAGTTACCTTGGAAGTAGTTATTGCCGTCAGTGGCTCCGCCTCTATCCATTTGCTGTTGTAGTTGATGGCAACAATGATGTACTTGAACTGGCCTTTTGCGGTTTGGAATTTTCTCATCAAGTCCTGGCCCCAAGTTGAGTGAATCCATGGACCAATTATGATCGACAGTGGTTCCGCCGGAACATATGGGAGATCAGCATATTGTTGACATTTGTGGCAAGATCTTGATACTCTACTGGCATCATCGCCGAGCGTAGGCCAAAAGTAGCCTTGTCGCATTGTGAGATTGGCCAAGGATCTGGCGGCCGAGTGGTTTCCACATTCCCCGCCGTGTATCATTGCCAAAACGACCTTTCCCTCCACTAAGGTTAAACACCGGAGGTTGGGGTGGGTGAACCCCTAGCGGTAAAGCTTGCCATTCTGGATGTTATAGCGGGTTGCTCTCCGCTTATGTTGTCATGCTTCGACCTTGTCCTCTAGCAATGTCCCATTGCGCTTGTATTCGATGATCTCGTCCATCCAACTGAGATTGACCTCAATGTTGAAGATATCCGCTAGGGTTTTTGTGATGCGTGGCTTGTCAAGACATTCCACCCTTGTGTCTGCTGGACTTTGGTGTGGTTGGGCGGTTGCTAGTCTTGCTACTGAATCAGCCTTGGCATTCTTTTCCCTGGGGATCTGAGTGATGGTGTGAAATTTGAATTTTTTTAGGAGCGTCTTGACGTACCCCAAGTATGCTGCTAACTGTTGGTCCTTGGCCTGGAAACTGTCATTGACCTAGTTAACGACAAGCTGGGAGTCGCTGAATATGTTGACACTGTCAGCTCCTGAGTCGATGGCGAGGAGTAAGCAGATGATGAGCGCTTCATACTCCGCCATATTGTTTGAGGCTTTGAAATTGAACTTAACGCATATTCCACATTCAGTCCCCCTGGCCCTGTCAAGATGACTCCGACTCCGCTGGCCTTTTTACACGCGGAGCCGTCCATGTGTAGGTTCCAATCCGATTGTTGGGGGGCTGGTTCATCAGCTGTTATCATTTCCGTGTTGGGCTTTGCCCCTATGTTGGGTTCAACCTGACGCTCGGTGAGCTCAGCAATGAAGTCCGCCACCACCTGGCCCTTCATGGTGGTTCTTGGTTTGTAGTCGATGTCGAACTCGCTGAGCTCGATGGCCCACTTGCTAAGGCACCCCGAGTGTTCAGGGTTCTGCATTACCTAGCTCGGCGGTTGGTTTGTTAAGACATGAATTGTGTGGGCCTGAAAGTACTGGCGGAGGCATCTAGCGGCAACGATGAGTGCGAGAGCGAGTTGCTCCGGGGGGGATATCTTGTCTCCGCCCCATTCATGCCTCTGCCGGCATAGAATACGGGGTGCTCATCCTGGCCATCCCTCCAGACAATGGTGCAGCTTACCACTGACTGCGATACCGCTAGGTATATATATAGTGTCTCCCCCTGCACAGGAATGGAGAGGAGTGGGACTGCTGGTAAGTACTCCTTCAGGCTCTGGAACACCGCCTCACATTCTGGGTTCCAATCTATGACCTTCTTGTAGGTTGTCTTCAAGACTTTGAAAAATGGGAGACATCTGTCCGTGAGTCTGGAGATAAACCGAGAAAGGGCGGTTAGTTTGCCCTGGAGGCTCTGAACGTGCTTCTTCCACTCTGGAGCCTTCATGTTGAGGATGGCTTGTACCTTGTCAGGGTTGGCCTCTATACCCCATTCACTGACTATGTAACCTAGAAATTTGCTAGCGGTGACGCCAAAGAAGCATTTTTCTGGGTTGAGGCGCATACCGTAAGCCAAGAGAATGGCGAATATGATTATGAGGTTTGCCACATGTCGGCTAGCCTCTATGCTTTTTACCCATATCGTTCACGTAGACCTCACTGATTTTGCCTAGATGTTCAGCGAACATAGCATTCATCAGCCGCTGGTAAGTTGCACCAACGTTCTTCAAACTGAAAGGCATGACATTGTAGTAGTATAGGCCCTTGTCGGTCGTGAAGGAGGGGCACTCCTGGTCACCAGGGTGCATTTTGATCTGATTGTAGCCGAAAAAGGCATCCATCATGGTGAGTAGCTCATGCCCAGCGGTTGCATCGACCAGTTGGTCTATGCGAGGTAGTGGGAAGCTGTCCTTGTTAAGGCCCTTGAAGTCGACACATATTCTCCACTTTCCGCTGGGTTTTTTTACCATGACCAAGTTGGAAATCCACTAAGGGTAATTGACTTGGCGGATGAATCCAATGTTTTGGAGCTTGGCCACCTCTTCCCCTATTGCACGATATCTCTCCTCGTCAAAGGCCCTTCGCCGTTGCTTAACAGGGTAGGCAGATGGTTTGATACTCAATTTATGTGTGATGATCTCAGGGTAGATGTCGGGCATGTCAGCGTAGGACCAAGCAAAGACTGCGGCGTTATCACATAGAAATTGGGTGAGTTCAGTCGCTACCTCAGGGTCTAGCTGAGTGCCGATGCGAACTGTCCACTCGGAGTGCTCGTTGGAGATACTGATGACCCTTAAGGATGTTTCTGGGTTGAGAAGCTCTTTTTTGACATATTTCTTCTCGTCATCCCTGGGGTCCTCAAAGATATTTGGTAGTGGTGCATGGTTTCCCAGCCCACTGTTAGGATTTCATAGCGGTGTGTTGATTGTGCCATGGTTGTGGAATAGCATTCTCCTGCCAGTTGTTGGCTTCCTTTCACACAGCTTGTCCCGTTGGGAGTAGGGAACTTTATGAGGAGCATGTATCCGGCGATGATGCACTTAAGCTTGTTAAGTGTCGGTCGACCAATAATGGCATTATATGAACTGAAGCAGTCCACAATGATGAACTCTGTATGGATTCCCTCAGTACATGGACTGGCGCCGATAACTAGTCGCATGTAGTCAGAACTCAATGGCTGTGTGATGTCACCGGAGAAGCTAAGCAATGGTTCATGATCCTGTAGTAGTTTTCTATTCCGCAGAAGTTTGTCGTAACAACCGTTGAAGATGACATTTACAGCGGAACCGCTGTCGACAAGGATCCTTCCCACTGACCACTTATCGAGTATAGCATCGATCAGGAATGGGTCGTCGTGGAGCAGATGTACCCCGCGCTCCTCCTCCTCGGAGAAGGTGATGGGCTCCCAACCAGATTTTGGGAGTTTAGCGAACCTCTCATAGCGGATATTGCACACCTCCTTGGGGTGGTTAGCACGTGCATAGCGCTTTTTTGCCCTGTGAGACATGTTAGTGATTGGAGCACCGCCGTCGATGGTGTTGATGCGGCCCATGGGCTCAATGTTGGCTATCACGGGTGGTGGTTGGTGCACCTTGAATTGCTCCATCTTACCATCTCGGTACAAGGTCTCAATGGCTGTTTTGAGGGCGTTGCAATTGTTAGTATTGTGCTCGCTGTCCTCGTGGTATTTGCACCATTTTCCAGTGCTTCTGGGTTTGCCCACCTTTGGGTATTTTCTTGGGGGTGGTTGCGGGATCTGGTCCTTGGACTGGTCATATATTTCCTCGAATGAGGCCGTGAGGACCGTAAACATTACGTACCGCTGAGAGGACTTCATCGATTTATTACAGTTATCCCCATGAGATGAGTGGTTGCCCTCATTGTAATGTTGGTCCTTCTGCTGCTTGCTCTGGTAGTTGCCTTGTTGCCACTATCTCTTCTTATCGGTTGGTGGCGCAGCAGAGGTTTTGCTAGTGGTTTCCTGATGGCTGGCGGAGGGTTGGGTGGTCTTTACATGTGTTGGTGGTAGTGGGGGGTTTCTCCATATGTGATGAATTCTGCTTGTGCATGGATGACAGCCTCGCTCATGACATGGTCGTAAGCGGCATTTGGATGATCGTAATTGAGGTGATAGAGAAATGGCCCCTTGAGGTGTCCCTGCTTGAAAGCTGCCAACGCCATTGTCTTATCAAGATCGCGGCATTGGGACGTTGCCGCTCTTCACCTGGTGAAAAACGCCTTTAATGTTTCCTCCGTCCCCTGCTTGAGGCTGAATAGCTAAGTTGTGCTATGGTGTCCAGCCGCCAACAGGATGAACCGAGAGAGGAAAGCATTTGATAGGGCATGGAATGAGTCAATGGATCCCGGCGAGCACTCAAAAAACCAACTAGTGATTCATTGGACATCGTTTTTTATAGTGATTCGATATATTACATAGCATTACACATCGTTCTTTTACTGCAACCGATGTAGTATAAGATGATTAACATCGTTTTTTCCCTAGAATCTGATGTTAATGTAAGTAAATAAATCGGTTCATATAATATTCAACTGTGTATATTGAATTAGGAATGGTAGGATATGAGCCAAATTAAACGTCTAAATCATGAACAACAAGAAACGTTCATGGTAACTGATGTGTGAAACAATATTAGTCATCGTTTTGAAGTAAATAACGATGTTAAAATGTATAGTTGGGCTGTAGGATCTATATTTCTATAAGCATTAAAGGCAAAAATATGAGGGTTTAACAATATATAAACATACAAATTTGTCAGAATTTAAACGTATTTACATCGATTTATAATGAAGAACCGATGTATATAATTATACCAGACATCGGCTAAAAATCGATGTCTGCATTTTCCGGATCTTTCTCATCACCCACTAAGACATCGGTCGGAATTCTTTTTCTCATCTGTTTTTGGCCGATGTCTGAGGCCATAATTCTAGTAGTGACTCATCGCCTCACTATCCAGCGTTTCACGGAACAAGTGGCAGAGGGTGGCGTCATCGAATCCCTTGGTATTGGTGACTTTTTTGAAGGTGTCCATATGGACAAAGGGATCAGTCTTGCCGCTGTAATGTGACATCTTTGGTGTCTTTGAGTGCGCCGGGCGGATGACATGCAGGATCCTAGCGGTTAATGGCCCTAGTCTGGACGCAAAGAGTGGATTTGATATTGTCACTGGGGCGCTTGCCTCCTCCCGGATTAGCCTTTGCTCCAGTTGTTGCATCCGCTTCAATATTAGGGCGGTTGTGTCTCCATCGGGTTCCGCTTGGATGTTCCGCTGAATCAGCTCTCGCCTCGGGGCAGGTATATTACCCTCGGTTCTAGCCCTGAGTTCCGAGTGGTTGGTGTACGGTTCCAACTCCGCCTCCTGCTCCAACATTAGCCTGGGCGGAGGAGGTGGTCCCATTCCTCGTAGCTCTAGTGGGTTCAGCGGTACCTGCATTTGTATGATTGGTCCGGGTACCAATCCGCAGGTGTTGGGTTAACTGCGTCTGGTGCTCCGCGATTGGTCGCTTTGCGCTGGGTTGGCATTTGACTCCAGCGCCTTCTTCAGCTCGTCAAATTTTGACATCAGCGTGGCCACTTGCTTTTGGGCCTCGGCCTTTTCTCTGAGCTCCTGCTCGCGTTCTCTATTTTCTTTGTAAAGGTCCGCCAATGCCAGCTCATACATAGCGGCGAGGTCCTGTACCAGTGGGCGGCTGCCGCTTGGTTGAGCCTCCGCTATAGTTTGGGTTGGCGGGACCTGGGCAGCAACCTGGGGTTCCACGCCGGGGTTGACTGGTGTGCTGAATAGTGCATGGTTAACGTTAACCGTTGGGTTAACGTTGGCCGCTGGATCTGTGGGATGGGGGTTGGCGGACTAATTCGCTTGCTCCTCAGCGTTTCCCCCGCTACCGTTAGTCATGGTGGTTGTGGTGGGATGGCCTTTTGTTTAAGGGTTCCCACAGACGGCGCCAATGTTAATGTCTAAAAGTTCAGCGGTAGCTAAACCTTTGTTAAAGCTGGTCCGATGGGCGGACAGATACTTGTGGTGTTCTTATAGCTTCCGCTACCTGTCAAGTAAAATACAGAGGGCGTCAGAGGGAGACCGCGTTGGGCGGTCTCCTCTTCTCTGATGCCTAAGTTAGTCAATGTATTTATGTTGACAAGGTAACAGTAGGTAAGTATTGAATGCGTAATTAATGAGGAGAGAAGAGATAACCTTTTATAGGTGAAGAAGGAGCTGATCTTCTTCATGTTTTCGATGTGGGACTGATATGCTTCAGTCCCAAGCTTCTGGAGCTTCTGATGCTGTTTTGGGGCGGCGCGTCAGCGGTGATCTGGAGATAAGCCGGGGCTCAGGAGATAGCTTGCTTGGCTGTGTTCCCGTAGGCCACTCCTTTGGCGGGAGTTAGTACCGCTGGCGGGAGTCGATACCGCTGACGGTAGCATGAGCGTGGCTCATTATAGCTAATTATGCTTGCAAATGCCTATGTAAGTACACTATCAATGACTCATGAACAGGGCGTGGCACATCCGAAAGGAAAGGTGCGGGCTTCGTCAGCACCAGTAGTAATTTGCACTAGAAACAATTGTGTTTGTAATCAATTGTCTTGTTTTCCCCGTCATCAGCTTGTGTTCAATTGGCAGTCGAGCCTCTGTATGTGGTGCCGGTGTGAGTGTAAGCAAGAGCTTTGATGGAGCTTGTCTTCATTATAGCTCTGTTGACACTCTGTTTGCTGCTGCAAAGCCTTTGTTGGTACTCAACAAGCTGAGAAAATTCCACCGGATTGGTCATACACCCGTTGATACACATGTATCGTAAACGAGATTGCGACCGCTCCGGGGACCTCCATAGTTCCATGGAGACACAGGTAAAAGAGAGATGACTCCGTTATTGCTGATATGGTAATTGATTGGTCACCAGCAGGAGATTATGAGGATGAGAGCAACAACAAACATTCCAGAGAGATTTTTGCCCATGCTTCATGGATTGGTTGTCGTAGCACTTGACAACGTTTGCACCATGAAAGGAAAAGTTCAGTAATTTCATGTGATAATCATAATTATATACCTGTGACTTATGGAGCTTCTTCTACTGAAGCGTGGTTCTCCGTATGTGGCTTCTCTTGGAAAGCTTTAAGGATGGAATGCTATAGGACTCCGGTCTTGAGTGAACTCTCTCCTTTCTGCTCTCTTCTATTTTGGGTGCCTCAATGCTGCAGAGCTTTCGCCTATTTTTTTCTCTACCTCCAGTCTTTCTCTCCTCTCTTTTGGTGTGCCTTGTTTGTTGCTTCCACCCCCTTATTGCTTCTAGACGTGCTTTTTATAGGCGATAATGGATTAGAGGATCAGCTGAAGATGATGATGGCTTTCAATTCAAATTTGAAATTTAAATAATCATAACAGCAACTAACTCCTATCTTTCCATGTTGAAAGCTTGCAGTTTCTTTGTTCATTGGATAAAAATTTCAAATCTAAAGCACCTTGACTTGGCCTCCAATTAGTGAGAGATGAAGCTTATCCAAGACTTTAATTTTGAAACTTGAAAGCTTAGTAGAAAGGAGCACAACTCTACATCCACCCCTGAATATCTTGGGAGCTCTTTTTTTTTTTTTATATGTTATCTGTTGGACTAAGGGACCTGCATGTTTGCTTTTTGTTTTTTTTCTTTGTTTTGCATGGTGTTGCAATGAAGCAAGGAGTCTTCTTTTTCATATTGTAGTAAACAAACCCATCAGTAGATAACTTGGATATTACCACATTCTTCTAGGCTTGCAACGTTATTTTTTTTTCTTCTCAAAATCTTGTGCTTTTACTTGTCAAATCACTCAGCAGAATTAGAGGAATAAAGACCCCATTTGAATGTGAACCTGTAAATTTTGGTCTCAACAATGCCAGATCATAACTATGCCTAAAACGTTCTCTGAATTTTTTAAGATTTGTAAAATTCAAATAATATTACTTACATAATGATGGAAAATAAGTTATATGTTAGCTAAATCTAACTTTATAGATTACAAAAGGAAACGACGTTACATATCAGAAGCAAATTCCAGCTAGGTAAAACACAAATAACTAGATGACGGAATCCATTGTTGGTGACGAAAAATTTCGAAGATAATTTTGACTCACTATGAATGTGGACTAGAGCGAGAGCTGACCGGGAAATATCGAAAGCTTTCTTAGGGCGTTGACTTGGAAGTTTGATCGTCGGCTCAAAGTGGAGGGGTAGGTACCTGCAGAAAACCCTCTGATACCTAAGTCAGTACTTTTCTTAATTGAGTGGAATAAAACAAATTGGAATGAGATGGTATACCTTGATGTCGAGCCACCTTTATATAGGCGATGACCTACTTGGGGGGATAAGTCATCATTATTCCGGCCTTTATGGTCACATTCATTTGCTCATTTATGGTGATAATCATTGCTGTATTAACGATGGTTAATCATGATCCATTTACGACAGTCATTCATTTCATAATTGTAACCATAGTGTGTAGTTATTGTCATAGTTAAGGCTGTAATAATCGCAGCATTCATGACTGGAATTTATCTCCATACTAATTGCGGAGTTACTCGCCTTAACTACGGTCCCAACAAAAGTTGACTACTCCCACAATGACCCTACATTTTTCCCCATGAACACCAGTCCGAAGGGAAAATTTTCCAAAACTTTGATGTTTTCCCTTTGAACACCCATCCCTTATTTTCTTCTTTGGCATCCCTCCTTAGTTGTTTCTTTGGACACCCATATTGAATTTCACTTTGAAAACCATACCAAAGTAAAAGGAATTCTCAAGTTGGGCTTCATTTGAAATCTGCAATTTGGCCTAGGCCTGAGTCAAAGCCTTGACCTACCTTAAGACCATATCCATGTTTCGGGCCATCCATTCTCGGATCCGCCTCAGCCCAGAATTGCTTCCAGCCTAGTTCATCGTGACCCGAGTCTGATTCTCTAGATTTCGTCGCCGCCTTCCAAATTTTCCTCTCCGATTTCCTCTTAGTTTTTCTGGGTTTGAGAATGTCATCCTACCCTTATAAGAGGAGAGGTGAGGATGGGGAAATCTACACCACCCTTCTTCGGCGACGATGTCGCCGACATTGACGCATCTTCACCCGAGTTCGTCTGCACTCAATCCGAATCTCAGTCCTAATCTCGCCCTAGCCTCACCATATCGGAACCCCGACACAGTGCCATCACTTCTCCTTGGTCTGCCTGCACTCTGACCAGATCTCAAACGCGTGCAGCCAACAAGGAAACTGAATCGTACAATGATTATTATATCTTCAAATATATTTATAAGAGTAACTCTATTACAACTTGGACAAATCACTTGAGTTTGGGTCAGACACATAAACTAGATGTTCCTAAACACTCCCCCTTGTGTCAACCAAATATGGTGCTCCTCTCGTTGTCTCATCAAAAACCTTGCCAAATAACAAAAATTATGTGGGACAAAAATAACCTCGGTCGAAAGAGGAAAAGAGTACAGCACACCCTTTACGTTTCTAGACCAAACATGTAGATATTTCCCCCTGATGTTTGCATCTCCCTCTGATGACTATGATCATCAGAGTTCGGATAACTTCCGCAAATCGATGCTACTCTTTATGTTTCTTGAAAGTGGATTTACGAAATGACTTAGTAAGCAAGTCTGCCACATTATCCTCAGATCAAACTTGGTTCACTTTGATCTTGAGGAGAGTCTATTGTTGTTGATTATCGATGCTACTCTTTATGTTTCTTGAAAGTGGATTTAGGAAATGACTTAGTAAGCAAGTCTGCCACATTATCCTCAGATCAAACTTGGTTCACTTTGATCTTGAGGAGAGTCTATTGTTGTTGATTATGCTTGGTATTGTCGCCTTTGATATAGCCTTGCTTCATTCATTCAATGCAAGCACCATTATCCTCATAAATACTCATAGGCTCATTTGTGGTAGACTTCAAACCACAATTGCTTCGAATATGCATAATTATATATCTAATCCATATACATTCACATACTACTTCGTGAATAGCAATAATCTCTGCATGGTTCGAAGAAGTAGTGACTATGGCTTGTTTTGTAGAGCTCCAAGATATCACGGTCTTTCTTTTGGTATACACATAACCAGTTTGGGAATGACCTTCATGTGGGTCAAAAAGGTACCCAGCATCAACAAAACATTCCAAAACACTAACGTCATTTTGGGATAGGGATAAAGGACGCAGACCAGTATTGGCGGTGCTCCTAGTATGTGATGGGTCTGAATCCATCATCTCTCTATAGGGATAAAACAAGCTCATATTAATCGAATATCTCAAATATCGAAAGAAATCTTTAACACCAGTCCAATGGCGTCGCGTTGGCTCAGAGCTATATCTAGCTAACAAGGTCACTACAAATGAGATGTCTGGTCTAGTACATTGAGCTAAGTATAATAATGCCCCAATTGCGCTCAAGTAGGGCACTTTTGCCTCTAGCACACCTTCGTCATCATACTTCGGACGAAGAAGACTCCCTTTTCTTAGGATCAAGACTACAGACGACCATGGGAGTGCTTGAAGGTTTGACCCTGTAAAAACGCCTAAGCATCCATCAACATAAGCATCCATCAACATGGTGCTCAAGTTTCAAACCGAGGCAAAATCATGTTCTCCCAAGATGCTTCATCCCAAACTCGGATTTCAAGTGTTCGATCAGCAGTTTCCTTTAACTCCTTAAGGGCTTCCAATGAAGATCATGTCACCAACATGAACCGCGATAGAATCCGAAACTTGTCATGGAAACGTGCGGTGGAGCCGTTGCCAAGGATTGAAAAATCACTTGTTTTTACATTTTATACTTGTTGATATATACTTGTTTTAATGTTTCTTTACAAATTTACATTAATTATGGATGTATATTCCTGTGATTATTTCATCAATTTGTTTAGCTTGTATTTCATACAAGAAGAGAGTTCAAGTAAAGGGCCATCGCTTGAAACTCTATTATGAAGTCTAGGATGAACTTATATCTCTGAAATTATGGATAAAAGAGGATCATATATAATATTGAGATGAAGTTAAAATAACTCTTTGGTTAATTAATATATATAAAGCATATGATTGTATAGTAAATGTCACTTTTTGTTGACCTTGGTACAGAATTTTGAGCATGCTGATGATGATGACTACTAGAATTATGTTATTAGACATCACATGTTTTAAATCGATCAGACTTGCCCACGATGTAAAAAAGTAATCTAACATCGTTTTACGAAAATACCGATTTAAATGTATATCATTAACATCAGTTCTTAAAATGACCGGTGTTAAAAGTTTTGTTTGAAAATTTGCGGGAACCTATTTTTGCAAAAAGCACTAAGTATTTTAAGTGAAATGAAGAAGCGGGGACTAAAACTCAAAACTTTCGCACTTAGAAAAAAAAACTGCACCCTACCCCAAAACTGAAACAGAAAACCCTAATTTTAGTCTCGCGCGACACCTTCATTCTGAGCTTTCATTCCCTCCAACACCTGAAACTTTTTTCACTTTATCTGAAACTTTCGAACCCTAATGACTCTAACTCCTTCCAAATCCTATCTCTCTCCCTCCCTCAAACCCAAGCCCCCCCCCCTCCGACTCTCACTTTCTCTCTCTATAAACTATGGAGAATATGTTGAACAAGCTACGGACCAACCCCAAAATCAATGAAGATTTCGACAGTGGTAGCCTTCCCGGCTGCGTCATCACTCTCGCCTCCTCCATCGTAATGCTTCTGCTCTTCTTTGAGGTCGTACCACAGCATCCCTTATTCCTCTTTTCCCTTTGTTTTCTTCTCTCTCTCTCTCTCTCTAATCAAAAAGGGGTTCTGAAACGCGTCCAGCCTTCCTCATCGCCTCCGACTCTCCAATCCCTCTTTGACTTGGTTTATGAGGTACCTTTTCTTTCTCTGCATTTGCTTTTCGATCTCTTTGCCTTTGCTTCCTTTTCTCTTATGTAAAGTTTGCTCTTTTTGATTACATGTTATTGGGTCACAGATCTGGTCCTTTATCTAATTGGATTCTTTCAACTATTTGGAGGGAAATTTTGTTTGTTTCTCTTGATGGGTTTTGCTTGTATCAGATTATTGGTTCAATTTATTGATCTTATCTTGCTGGATCCTATCTAATTTAGCTCTTTGAAGTCATATTATATGGTCATCACACAAGTTTTTGTTTGAAGTCGTATTGGTTACTAATTAAGTGATTCTTTGCAGATGACAACAACAATAGCTATTGAAGATGTCCGTAGAGAGGTAAAAATACTGAAAGCATTATCTAGACATAAGAATCTGGTCAGATTTATGATGCATTTGAGGATGCCAATAATGTCTACATAATCATGGAGTACATGTAATTTTTCTTTTAGTCTTATTCCTTCACACCAATTTATAGGTGTCAGCCTTGTTGGGACATCATTTGTATTGTTGTTTATGGTTTAGTTTTATGAACACACACACACACACACACACACACACACACACACACACACATATTAAGCCTAGTCTTAGAACTGAGAAGAATGAACACTTTTGTTGGCAGAAAAACCTGTTTTGAAATTTGATATGATTTTCTCTCATTTCTTTCACTTTCAGGTTGTGTAAAGGTGGAGAACTACTGGATAAAATTTTGTCCAGGTAGATTTATATTCTTTATATAGAAACTTGTGGTTGGGCACTTTCAGATTTATGATTTCAGTTTGATTTATTCTCAGTAACTCCTTGTGGCAGGGGTGGAAGATACACAGAAGAAGATGCTAAAGTTATTGTTGTGCAAATTTTAAGTGTTATTGCCTATTGTCATCTTCAAGATGTTGTGCATTGTGATCTAAAGCCAGAGGTACAACTACATTCAGAGTTTCTACTTTCCACTACTTTCTTGTATTTGGATGGAATAGTATTGAAAGTCCCCTCCACATGTAGTTTGTTTACATCTTCAGTTCTCGTCCGAACCTATTACCAATAACTCTTTTCATATGACTGCTTGGCAGAATTATCTTTTTGCCACAAGAGAAGAGGATGCTTCAGTGAGGGTTATTGATTTTGGTCTCTCCGATTTTATAAGGCCTGGTAATGCTTCCACATACTATTTTTCTTGGCTTCAAGAATGTGTTACTGCACTTTGATTCATGCCTTGGACTTCTTGTGTAATAGGCTAATAGCTTCTTGCTTATATTAGTTGTGGTTGTAGTGTTTTTTTTTTCCCTCTGAAGGTAATTCCATTCATGACCCCTCTTTTTGAACCAATTGGTATTGTCTTGCATTAAAGTTTTGATTTTTGGATTTTGATCCGGTTCAGATCGTGTGATTTTGTGGTCATATTGTGATCTTATTGGATGGTAGATTTGTATTATTATGATGCTTCTGTACTTTTTTTTTGGAGTTGTTGACTTTATCCTTTGAAACATACAAAGTCTTGGGTTCATTGTCTTCTTCAGCATGAATTAGGAACTCATGAATTCTCTGCATAATACATTGCTGAGATGTAGGTCTTCTCTGTTGCTTTGACTATGTAGGGTACTGACTATGATTCCTCTATTGCAATTGTTTTGCTTCTCAGGGAGAACATTCCTGCAGTGTTACATGGGCTCTAAGTTCTTTTAATTTACCCTATGTGTTCATGATTTGATTGATCGATCTCAATATTTATGTTTTCCATTGAGAAACCTCTACTACCTACGAAGATTGGAAATTGTAAACCTGCATAAGTCTTCCTATAGGAAATAGTAGATATGAAAATGACCAGCAGAAAAACGTAAAAAAGAGAAAGAAAGAAAGAAAGAAATTGCAAGGAAATCTTCCAATATGTATTGAAAATCATAGTTGTTTTGAGTATGAATATAAACAAGGGAGACATGAGCATTTGAGGATCACATGGTTCTGTCTTCAGATCGGGAAAAATAATGGCATTAGTTAAGTCTTCCACTTAAGAAATGGGACCAGCTAGCTTGTTATGTCTAGTATGTCTTGTCAATTACATAGCAATGATATTTGTAGACCTGATATATAGTAAGTAAATTATATATAGACTTCTAGAGAGAG
>LYNE01002135.1:0-23646 GCA_001662545.1 Rosa x damascena | reverse complement strand
CCCCCCCCCCCCCCCCCTCTCTCTCTCTCTCTCTCTCTCTCTCTCTCTCTCACAAACCCATAAACCTCCCAACCTCTACAACACCTAGTTCATTCTTCAAGCTCTTGTCTTTCAATAGTGGATTCTGGGTGCATGTTGAATCGATGCAAAAATTTTCTTTTCGATGAAATTATCCTTTGTTTGCGTTTTTGAACCGGAAATTTTATTGATTTGATGCTATCAAAACCAATCAATATTGTATCTTTTTTTTTCTTTTTGATCTTTTCTTTTAGTTATGGGTATTTGTATTTGGATATGATTAGAATGTGTAGAAATTTTGGGTGATGATTTAGAAGTGTTATTATGGGTAGGTAAATATCAAGCATTATGGTAAAGCTAAGCTAGAAACCATGGTGTTTCTGGGATTGAATGGGGACGAGAGAGAGAGAGAGAGAGTAGAAAAAATTGAATTAGATAACAAAATAATGGATTAAAATATAAAAAGACGAAAATATCCTTCAGTTGTTGATTTTTATAACGGAGCTAACGGCTCTAGGTACTAATCTTCCGTCGGGGTCCAAACCTCTGGTACCGTTCTGATATTTTTTAAACGTAAGGTACTGAAGTTTAGAATGGGTAAAATGTCAGGTACTGTACGGACGATTTTCCTTTTATTTTATGTTTATCCTTTCTCTCTTTTTTCCTCAACACTTCATTCTCCTTCTCTCTTTTCCTCTCTATCTTTCTGAACATCAATTAATCTTGTAAATAAGGCAAACCGAAGTTGAGAAGATTATGATCAAAGACATCAAAGACGGTGGAGGACCATCGACCATCTTTTTGGATCTCATCTCATTTGTTTGGACTATTCCCTCTTTCCTTCTCTATCTTCCTTTCTTGTTTGGGTTGTTTCTCTAATCTCTCCATCGTATTCATTTTTTTTTTTCAATTACTGATCAATCATCGCCAGCCATAGATGTACTATTTGGGCGTAGGTATTCTTGATCCATCTCTTTTGCAGAGACATTTTTACCCAACAATCATCTTCTTCCTCTGAACCCAACCTGCTTTTCCCCTTCTTGATCTTCACATCTTTAAACAATCTGATGCTTTGGGTACGCCCATCAAAATTTTGATTCGAGTAATAACCTTATTGGAATCAGATTTCTACTGATATACTCTTAAAATTTCAGGTAGTATAATTGCAGATCTACAGACTTTTGCTTTGGTTTGGGAAGGAAAGAGAGACGAGAATGAAAGAGCAAGAAGAGAGAGAAATAATAAAAAATTAAAAGACAAAAGACTCGACCACTGTCAAATTTGACAGATTGAAACAAATCTGTCATCCATGTGGCAAATGACATATGGATTGGACTTATTTTTTATCTGTCATTTATAGCGGTTGGGGGTTGGGGCTCCACGTGGAAAATAACCGCTCCTTGGAGATGGTCTAAGCCAAAAAAAAAAAAAAAATTGCGTGGCCCCAAAACCCTGATTAAACCCTAATCCAAGTTGAGCAAAATTGCAGAGGTGAAAAAGTTGTGAGCAAAATTGGATAGTCATGAGAAGGGTTAACGGAATCGCTTTGCTCGGCCGCACCGCCGCTGGTATTGGCGGCGCCACCAGAGTCAGCGGCGCAACTCCACAGCGACTGGTTCAAGCAGCGACGATAGGCTCGTGCTCGAATTCGAATCCGCTGTGGTTCAGTCGTCGAAGCTCCGGCGATCGCTTTGGCCTATCGAAACCCTCAGTGGCTGCCGGAGGCGCCAAGTGCTTCTCTACTTCCGTGGCTCAGGAGGTGCACTCCCACGTCTCCGCCGATAAGTTCGCTCCCAACGACGTCGTTCTGTACCAGTACGAAGCCTGCCCTTTCTGCAACAAGGTTAGAGGTGAGCAGTGGAAATTGAAATTCGAATTTTTGTTTCACAATACCTTGTTTGGTTGCTTTCTTTATGTTTAAATTTGAATTCAAGTTCTTGCTTTCAGTGGAGTAATTGATCCTCATTTCCAAATTTGAATACTTGTTGTTTTTGTTCTGAAATTTTTCTGTATCTCAGCATTTTTGGACTATAATAACATTCCGTACAAAGTTATGGAGGTTAATCCCATGAGCAAAAAGGAGATCAAATGGTCTGATTACAAGAAGGTGCCGATACTGAAAGTTGACGATGAACAGATGGTGGATTCTTCAGGTTCTTGTGTATTCCGTTATCGGATTGTAATTAGTAATTTGTTATCTCTAAATTTCATTTTTGGAGTTCGCTGTGTTTTGTTAAATATCCGAGTTTTGTTTGCGCAGATATAATTGATAAGCTATTCCAAAGAATCAATCCTGAGAACAGTGTTGTTGATAGTGAGGAAGAAAAGAAGTGGCGCCAGTAAGTCGTTTGCTTCCACTATTGAACTTTGTATACATTCATGCACGGTACTAATCTTACAAGAGACATCCTGTTTTAATTGTCTAATGCATTTGTTTGTATTTCTCAGGCATTGGTGATTATGTGTTTTTCGGCATGATTAATAACTGATTGCTTGTGATGTAGGTGGGTGGATGATCACTTGGTGCATGTTTTATCACCAAACATATATCGAACTCCTTCAGAAGCTCTCGAGTCATTTGATTATATAACCAGTCACGGTATGATATCAGATCAATCCTGAATTCATTTACTGTATTCATTTCACAAGAACATCCCATATGCACAGTTTATTCATGAAAAACATTTGTGCTTGGCTTATTTTACTATACATTGTATTGTTTATTGGATTGAATGTTTATGATTGCTCAATTCATGAAACATATGTTTACTTCCTTTTTTAAAGCTTTTTTTGAGATTCAAATTACCTCTGTAGAAGAACTTCATAACAAAACATAATCTGTGGAAGCTCTACAGCAAGACATTCTCACAAGCTTTTTAGTTCATCTGTTCATTGCACTTTGGACTTAACACTTCGGCACTTCCTTTACACTAATCTGCTGGCTACTGCACCTTTGGATGGTGCTGGAATTCAGCGCATTATGTTCATTATCAGCACATCCACACTCCTTAATGTTAACTCCTTTAATCTAATTTGGCAGTAACTATTCTTAAATCTCTTAAAACATCCTCTTACTTGCAGGGAATTTCAGTTTATCCGAAAGGCTAGTAGCCAAGTATGGTGGAGCTGCAGCAATGTATTTTGTATCAAAAAAATTGAAGAAGAGACACAATATCACCGATGCTCGTGCAGCTCTATATGGAGCTGCAGAGACTTGGGTGGATGCTCTGAAAGGCCGGCAGTTTCTTGGTGAGCTCATCAGAATCTGATATTTGATTAATTAACACTAATTCTATGATTAGAACTGTAATAATTGGATGATCTTGTCGTTTAACAGGTGGGTCAACTCCTAACTTGGCTGATCTTGCTGTATTTGGTGTTTTGAGGCCAATTCGGCACCTTAAATCTGGCAAAGAAATGGTGGAGAACACCCGAATCGGTGAATGGTATAGTCGAATGGAGGGTGCGGTGGGAGAGTCTGCTAGAGTCAATGCCTAAAGGTTGAGCAAATTAGTTGCTCCAGAAGTATCCTTGACTCTACTCCAGAGTCCAGCCATTGGTTGTCAAGTCTTAAGGAATCACTAATAATTTCAAATTTACCACATATCTTCTAGCTGTATTGCATTACATCATATACTATTCAACCTTCACAATAAGGCTTTTTTAGGAGTTCAGTGTTATTTTGGTTTGGTCTATTTTGTCAATCTCTTGTTACTACCACTCATTCGGAACTCACACGGGTCAAGTTCAACATAATTGGGCCGGATCGCCTAACTTTTTTGGGCTAGATCCCCCAAAGAACTTCCTCATTTTTCGAGCCAAATCCAAATGCTTTGATGTTCAATCACTTTGTCAGATCTTGTTAGGGTAGTCCGACTAAAGATCAAGTTGGTTGTTTTTTTCTGAAGGAAAGATCAAGGTCAAGTTGGTTGTTGGGAGCAACATCAACTATAGCTCAATGTGCCATGGATTTTGTTGACACGTAAAGGAACTTCATTTCAAACAAAAACAAAAAATGGAGCTTCATTTTGCTCACAGTATGACCAGCTCAGCTCGTAGCGGCGACGTGGCAAGCCTTAGTCACTACTCACTTCACCAGATTCACAGAACGTAGCCTTTTTATCTTCACGCGGTCATTGCAGCCTCATCTTTTAAACTAGAAGCGTTATCATCAGAAAAGTCTTGCTAATTGCACCATCAAAGGATTCGTCTCTTTCTCAAAAGGGCCCCAAGGGATCCAATACACGATAATCTTTTTGGGTCCATGCATCGTTTATGACTGCCTACGTGGCAAGACATTAATAGACCGGTAATAAAATCCGACGTTGAACCTTCTGTCGTTTTTAATTGGAAAGTACTAGCTAGTAGCTATATATGTAATGTAGTTTTCCTTGTTTCATCAATCGATTCAGTCCATCACTGACTCGATACTATTTACTGCATTGTCTGTAATTGTTTTCGTAGTAGCTGTAGCATTAGCCATTAGGGCACAGCAGAGCTTCGAGCCAGGTTTCTATGTATGTAGCTAGGTTAGTCAAATTGGACATTGAATGTAAAATAGTAAATAGTCATATAATAAATGTGATTCGTTCAAAAATAGGAAATAGAAAATGCTATTCTTCAGCCTTTCCCAATGACCAAACTGACATCTCTCTATTCTGATTCTCTAATCTATAACGTCTGACCCTTTCACGTCTCAACTGAGTGAATTTCTCTTTCACCAACACATCTCTCTTTTTTTGCTTTTTCATAAAAATCTCTCTGTCTCTCTGACCCGATAATTCTGTGATCTCTGTCACAGTATCTGCATGTGTACGTCGTCGTTTACCCGCCACTCTTTCCTCTCTCCCATCAATGCCCTCTTATTGGTTTTGAAGCCTTCTGGCTTCTGGGAAGACTCCTATTACAGCCCCTATATCCTTTTGTTTATTATCCTTTTTTAGTTCTTTAATTACGCCAAATAGAATCAAATTAACCCTTAAAAAATATCGTTGTTTAATTAGATGATAAATATTGAATGCGTGTATTTAAGAAAGACTTGTCAGTTTCCTGCTATATATATAATAACCAAACACCACCCACGGGTTTCTTTCATAATGGTCTCTTTCAGTTAAACCAGAAACCACAGCAACAAATAAGGCAAAGGTTATGCCAATAAAGAGAGGTCAGAGAGAGAGAGAGAGAGCGTTTAGATAGATAGGTAGAAAGAGAGAAAGAAAGGGTCATGCGTCTTTTCTGATATAACAACAACATGAACCCTCATCTAGCTTTAAACCTACCACCACCTCATCCCCATTTGGTTTCATCATCCTCATCGTCAGTTCTGGACTCTTTCTCTTATTAATAGTTCCTGAACAATTATGTGACCAAATCACGGAGGCGTTTTAGTTTTGGGTTCCACATATATTCTCAACATGGCAGTTCAAGCTCAGACCATGTATTTCTCAGAAAATTTAGGCGTGAGTGGCTTTCCACAGCAACAGGATTGGGCTCTGATCAACCCTCCTCATCCGCTTTCCGATTCCGGGTTTGATCATGACTTCTTTTCCGGCATCATTCCAAACCCTCAACCTTATCAGCAGCAACAAGCTCCTCAGTTTCATCAAAATCTAGAAGCTAACCGGTTAGGAGTTTCTTCTGTTTCTCCTAATTCCACTTGCAATAGCTTCCTTCCCACAGCGTCATTATTTCCCGATACTCTGACCGCTCAGCTCGACTTGCAAAGGCGGGAGATAGATTGCATTCTTCAGTTGCAGGTGACAACTTTTATTCCAAATCTTTTATTTTTCTCGGGTTTAAGATTCCATTCAAAATTTTAATCAAGACTTCAATGCAGAATGAGAAGCTGAGATTTGCATTGCAAGAGCAGAGGAAGCGACAGCTGGCGGCTCTGTTGAGCAACTTCGAGTCGAGGACGTCGAGTTTGATGAGGCAAAAAGAGGAGCACTTATCACAAGCGAGAAAGAGAGCAATGGAGCTTCAAGATTGCTTGAGAAAAGCGGAGATGGAGACCGAGACGTGGCAGAGATTGGCCAAAGCAAATGAGACGACGGTGATGGACCTCAATAACGCGCTCGAACAGGTCAAAGAGAGAATGGTCCTGTGCAGCAACGAAGCCGATGATGCAGAGTCCTTCTGTGGCTCGTGTGAGAAGCAGCAGCAACAAGTGCTTTCAGAAAAAGTAGCTCACAAAAAGCTGGGTTTGGATTGTAAAAGCTGTAATGCTAGAAGGTCGTGCGTGCTTTTTCTTCCTTGCAGACACCTCTGTTCGTGCAAGTTTTGTGAAGCTTTTCTTGATTGCTGCCCCGTGTGTAAATCCACCAAGGAGGCAAGCATGGAGGTCTTTTTGGTCTAACACCAAAGAGCTTGCCTTGCCTTGCCTTTTCTTTATTTAATTGTTGAGGAAGTACACACTAGTGTTGATACCAGTACTTTCCCGGTCCGTCATTGTAGTCGGAAATTTTTTGTACTGAAAATTCATCATGATGTGGTAAAAAGAAGAATTTTATTAACCCTTTTTCCTGTTAGGTAAATTATTGTAAAATATGTAATCTTACCTGATTTAGATTAAGAATCTTTGAGAAACGATGTGTTTTGATGCAGTGGGGTTCTTTATTGTGGTCACTACTCACAAGAACGTTCAGGCCAGCTATAACGCTGTCATTTAGCCGTAAGAGGGTACGGTTCTAAATTCGTAACTGACAAAAAGGGGAGGGAAATGAAAGATGATATTGAAACCAAAGTTTGGCGTTAATGATGAAGACTACGAAGCCCTAGCCTGCACCGCACCAGTCACCACCGCCACAAATGGTGTAATTTTTTTTTGCTTTGATGCTTTCAATGCCAAAGTGCTTAAGATAGCAAGAGTAAATGCTCGAAAAGCGAAAATTCTTCTATACATCAATTATTATTCAACAGTTTAATGTGATCTCAGTTTTTTAACTATAAATATTTTTAAAATAATAAAATTATAATTCTTACTAATATAAGAGCATCTCCAACCGTGATAGTTATCTTTATAGTTAAAAGTAGCTAAAATTAGAATATAAATATTGAGTTATGATCAAACTTAGCTTAAAATTAATTAAATTTTAATAATTTTTTAAAATAAATATTATGTTAGAAATGTACGTCGATGCTCATCATCTGTAAGCCTCTCAGGCGGGCTTTAATTTATCTACACCTTCGTTAAAGCGTTTCACGCCCTCGGGGTAAAAAAAGTTAAACAAGGTAAAGCATCATGGCTTGGGCAGAGTCTTTGGTATTCGCAAAGCAAAAACTGCTTTTCGGGTTCGAGTCCATCACCATGGGACATGGGGACATGACTCTATCAGAGGTCCTAGAAAGAAAGAAAGAAAGAGAGCACGTGGGGCCCTAGTTAGGAGCTTTTAGTCTTTGATGTGGGTCCCGCGCGATGTAAATGGGTCATGCAAACAATGCGTATGAAAAAAACAAAAGAACCGTTTCTAGAATAAAGGCGGAGGATGATGTGGTCTTTTTCGAGAAATGGAGATCTTCTGATCTGCATGGAAAATCGCAATCCTAGCCGGTTCTTCTCTCTCCTCACACACTTTCTCTCTCTAAATATGAACAGCACAGTAGTCGCTGAGACAATTGTACTTCCCAGATTTCAACTGGTCTGGGCATTAGTTTGATCTACTTATAAAGCTGCAAATATTAGATGAACGGCTGAGATGTGTTTACTTCTGGGATCTAGGGTTTTAGTTTTGAATTAGGGGAACATTGGAACAAGGTCTTCTTCATGGTTCGTTTGTCGTTACTGTTGGATAAGGCAAGTTCTGTTTGTCCCACGAAAACATGCATGGTGCTGCAAACTCTGTGATGAGGAAGAGGTAGAACTGCTTGGGGTCTCGTTCCAAAATAGCCATTTCGAAAAGTGAGTTCTTACGCGAATGGAGTAATAATTAATGGGAATGGGTAAATATAGTTTACCCAGTGGAGTCAGCGGAGCAGCAGTTGCGTCTTCGTTGTTAAAGGAACAGAAATGTTCAACTTGTTTTGGTTCATCAGCACTGGCTTTGTAGTTTGTATACAAGTGCTGTTCTGATTTTTATGGTATATCAGTATCAAAAGTCTTAAAAATAAGAGTTTTCAAGAACTCGTAAAGCCAGAGAAAGAAACAGAAAAATATAATGAAAAAATTGGAAGAGAAGAATAAATTTTGTTAGAAACTGAGATTTCATTTTTTAAGGACAATGATATTATCGTAGCTTTAATGTTTTCGATCAAAAATATATTTACGATCGACAACTCTTGTTGTATAAGTACATATTATGTGAGTATCATTTAGGCTTTTATTTTATTTTTTTGTCGGGATTCATGCTTTTATTTTTAAAAGTTTGAGAGAGATAAATAAAAACTGAAAAATCTATACTATTATTAAGAGAAGAGGCTTTGTTAGCCAAAATGGGTGTGAAAATACAATAAAATCCTTAGACCTTATATTAATTTTAAATAATTTTTAATAACTTAGTGGTAGTATAGTAAATAGCAAAATTAAAATTCCTATAAAAAAAGAAGTTAAATAATTAATTTTCAGAAAGTTGACCACCCATGACTGCAATAACCACCCACAATTCAGATAATATCCCACTTTCTTTGTTCTCAAATAACTTTTTCTTTTCTCAATAAAATAATTATAAATATTTTACACATGCAGAGCATGTGAGCAGAAAACTAGTAAAAAATAAAAGAAATAGATAGTGAGTAGTTATTTTCAGTTTTATGACTAATATCAATTTTACCCTCTCTTGATGAGAACATTTTTCTGCATATTAACTATGGTCATAACATAAAGTTTAAAAGATTTAACCATATATTTAGATGAAAATTGGCTTTAATTATATAAGATTTCGAACAAGAAAATGCTTGTAATTAAGGGTTGTTCACTTCATTTATACCATTAAAATTGCCCATGCAACTAAACTATGACGACATAATAAGGATGGTTGTTCTTATGCAATTAATCAAACACTAAGACCTTATTTGGTTCGCCGGAAGAAAAAAAAAATTCTTTTACCTTTTTTTTTTTTTTTTTTTAACAAATGGCTGGTGCGGCTGCCCTCAAGCCTTGATTAATGAAACTATCGAATACAAGGAGGGGACATTAGGCCTAAACCCTTGATTACAAAAGCATTTAGAGTACGTTCCGAAATCATATTAGGAGTTTCTACAAAATCATATTAGGAGTTTCTACAAAATGAATGTATTCAACCATTCACCAATTAGCAAAGAGTGTTCTACTGGTTACTCTATTTGCTTTGACATAGCGGTGACATATTGGAAAGATAACTCAATTGCAACGAAGCATAATTACCAATATCGTAGTTTTCCTACTATGTTGTTGCCGGAAGGTAAATCCGACGACACTTACTTTCATCCTGCCATTAGGAGGTTGCGACCATTAACCAAAATAGATCGTCACCTCCCTAGGTCAGACAAGGCACTTACAGTGCATACACAAGCATTAAACTCGACTAGCCCTACAAAATACATGCAGAGACTTATTGCACGCCAAAGGCGAGACAAAAATAAACAACTAAAGTAAATAATGCTACAGACTAAAATAAAAAACAGAGCCTAAGCAGGACCCAAGCCCAAGCACTAACCGTATAGACCATAAGACCACAAGCCACCACCAAAGCTTGGCCCAACCCCATTACTGCCACCACCAACAGACCGCCCTCTGCTTCGCCTCACCACTTCCATGATCAACCTTCCACCTTCCCCATCGTGCCGTGGAGAGGCACCAAACCTTCCAAACATTAGACCGTAATCACGTGACCTTACCCAAATCGGGTCAGGCCGATCCGGGTCCAGCCCCGCCACCACGACCTCATCTCCTCCATCCCGATTCCGGCCCAGCAATAACTCTCCAATCCTCTGACCCTGCAACCATGTCGGTCCAACAACTGCACCAATCCACTCTGATCCTCTTGTCCAAAGACACAGCCAACAAACCCAAAGGGCCAATAGATCCCGTCCAATGACAACGTCACAGGACACACCGCCGGACAGAAAGAAGAGAAATTTTGATAAACCCTAGCGGTCGCTCTCTCTCTGCGGTCAACAAGTCTGCACACTTACTCTCATTCTTTTGTCTTTTTTATGTGATGAAAAATCAAAATTCTCATGAACTTTCTATTCTTATATTTGGTAACATTGAGAAAATTGTTGAAAAAATTGTTAAGAAAATCATAATTAATGCAATAAAATAATAAAAATGTAAGTAATTAATGCAATGAGTTAGTAGGGAAAATGAATCAGTTGGTAACATTGGATAAATTGTTGAAAAACTTGTTAATAAAATCATAATTAATACAAGAAAATAATAAAATGTGAGAAATTAATGCAATGAGTGAGTAGGGGAAAATGAATCATTTGGGGGTATTCGAGGATCCATTTCCCCCACTTTTTCCTTTCTTTGGGAAATTTGTTCCTCTTCTTGTGCTTACTAACCACATGAAGTGAATAAGTTTCCTTTTTTCCGAGTCATCAAATTCACGAACCAAACAATTCATGAGATAAAAATCAATTTCTTGGTTCAACAGTACTACATCTTGTTCTTCAAAACGAGCTATGCAACTTTGTGTCCAAACCTCCAACCAAATGTAATGAAAAAAGTAACGAAAATACCCACGCAATCTTAAAACGAGAACAAGATCTAAGACCAAACTCATCACAACTCACATTCTATTCATCTCTATCAATTAAGGACACATACCATCAAGCTATGTAATGGAAGGACGAGCACTTGGGAAATATATTACACCAAAGAGGCACATAAAGTATTACTCAAGTGATCACTGAGTTATGCACAAGAGGTGTTTAACCAATAGATTATTGATATTGCACTATAAAGTGCTCCAAGAGGTACATGACTAAAGAGGTTGCAGAGGTTCTTAAGAATACATTTAAAATGTGCATACAACTAAAACCGACAAGGTACATGAAAGTTTACCCTTGGGCCCTGTTTGGTTGGTGGAAAGGAAATGAATCATTTTCCTTTCCATTGGGAAAGTGAATCCTGAG
This sequence comes from Rosa x damascena, assembly GCA_001662545.1. Lineage (NCBI taxonomy): Eukaryota > Viridiplantae > Streptophyta > Magnoliopsida > Rosales > Rosaceae > Rosa > Rosa x damascena. Next base: position 12,576 of record LYNE01002135.1, on the reverse strand, counting down.
GGGGGGAACCAATTTCCTCCACTTTTTCATTTCCTTTGGGAACCAATTTCCCTTCCTTGGCTGTCCCAAACGCAGGAAAGGAAACACTTTCCTTTCCCAATGCCCAGATTCTGGGAAACAAACATGGCCTTGAGGTGACTCGATTATTAGATCGAGGACCAAGTAGATCGCATGTCCAACAAATCATGAGTTAGACTCAAGAGGTCATGCTCCACAAGAGTTGGGCATAACAAGATTGAAAAACTCAGCGCCGATTTGGTAACAACTAGATTCGTAAGGTACATGAGCCTTGATATAATAGGCCCAACGCTGGTTTAAGGCTTCATAGAGATCTACATCTGAAGATTACAGTCATACTACTTACTCTGCGCTCTGAGTCTTTCTTAAGGATCACAAAAGACATCAACCTACTCATACTAAAATAGGCCTTAAAAAACACCCTAATCTTTAGGCACACAATTCCTATAATACCATAACTTCTACTAGGCTCTACAGTCATTTTACTGACGTGAGTATCGGAGGGTCTTTGACCGGCACCACGCTAGTATCAGCCCCTGATAGATTTTCATTTGTATTCTTGTGGACAATCAGAAAGGTGAAGCCAACTTGATTTGGAGGATTTGTGGACCTCCATCTCGAAAACGTCATTCTCTGTTTGTATTGGAGGAGGACAGGACCTAGTTCTAACGCAATGCATGGGCTAAGTAGATGCCCATTGCGGACGCAATTTTGAAAGCAGAAACCGGCCCATTTAGCGTAGAAGCGACGCGAAACCCATTATGATTCAAACAAACGGACTCTTACAGAATCATCTGATAGACCGCCGCTAATGGTCGAGCATTCATGCTAACCTACTCCAACCTACAGAGAAGCATTACCTAATTATTATTATTATTCCTGGGTCACCTTTCGCAGTTTACTCGTCGTCGCCTTCCTTTCCCAAAAAGCACAGAACCATCTAGCAACAACCGCAACCGCAACCCCAATTCCTTCCTCCTCCGAAACCTCTCTCTCTCTCTCTCCAAATCAGCTATGCAGCACGGAGATTACTCCTCCGCCCCATACTATCAGTACCCTCCCTATCAAAACCCTAATCCCAACCCCAACCCCATCCCTACCACCACTGATCACCACCACAACCCCTACGCCTCCGCACCGCCCTTCACCGCCTCCGATTACACCCCCTATTCCCAATCCTACCCTCCATATTCTCAAATTCCCGATCCTGCCCCCCCAACCGCTCCTTCCTATTCCCCTCCAATCTCCAACCCTAACTTGCCGCCCTTCAATCCCACACCCCAACCGCCTTCTTTCCCGTCGTTTGAGACCCACGCGCCGTACCAACCACCGCCGCCGCAGCAGTCCTATCATCCTTCGTACGATCAACCCCAATCGGCTCCATCTTACGCGCCAATTCCCGCGAACACTAACGTCAATTCAAACCCCTCTTATCCAGCTCCGTTTTCGAATCCAGGATCCCTAGCCGCCGCGCCGCCGTACGAAAGCACCTACGAGAATTTGGCGAAATTCGATCACGGCGGCGCGTCGTATTTAGACGATAGGTACGGTGGTGGCGGCTACAACCGGAGCCAGTCCGATTTGGGATCGGATCTGTATGGGAAGCGATACGATTCAGGTCGGAGTGAAAGTTACGGCGACGGTGTTTATGCTTACCAAGGTGACAAGGTGGAGCCCTATGGGGCTCGCGGCACGGCGCCAAAGTCGTCGAGCTCGGCTTTGTTTGATGATTACGGGAGGGCGATTAGTTTCCCTTCAGTTAAAGAGTCGTCGGTGAGCTCAAGCAAGATTGTTCGGGCAGTGCCCAAGGCAGATACTCAGGAAGACACCAAGAGTGGGGTGCTGAAGTTTCGGGTTAAGCTTTTGGCTGAGAGCGGAGGACAGAGCACCATGGATGTTCTTTGCCAGGTATGACACATTGAGTCTATGTTATTCGAATATTCGTCATTCTGTTCATTGTGCATGAGATTGTGTATTATAGGAAGATATTGGTATTGTTAAGGTATGGCTATACTGTGAAGCTTTAGGATGTACACCGCTATAGCACGAGAGATGATGGTTTCCTAGTTACTAGATCGTTGTGTTATTTTGGATATTTATTTTAGATGCTAAACCATAAATCTTACATATAAGAACCTAGGAAATTGAAAAATTCGGTGCATAGCCTTAGAATTGGGGCGCATAGCAATAGAGATTGACCACTTATGTCATCGCATGGTTTTGAAGGTTCACTTTAGATGCAAACTTTTGGGCATGAATGTTACATCAAGAACATGGCACTTAGGTTTGGGTAGTTCATGGCTTCAATATTTCTAATTTGTTAATCCATTTTCTGGTGTTTTCTATTACTTGCTTCACTAGCTTTAGGTAGCTCTTCGCTTCTATATTTTCTCAGTATCCCGCCAAATATGGATTTTATACAGCAACTCTGAGACATACTGATAAGGAACTGGCATTGGCCACCACATTTAGTCCTGTTAGTGTGCGAGCTTTTATTCTGATTAAAAGAAGAATCCATTGGGATGTGGGATTCAACAGAATTCTCTGTATGCCATTTGTATGTTACTATTTATAAATGGAAAATGTGATTTATCATGTTAAAAATTGCAAATGCGCTCAAAGATAGTCTTTTAAGGTGGTTTAGAATTGGAGCGAAACTCTTAAGATTGAACTTGCTGATCTTTACTATTTAAACTTGGGGAGTGAAATTTGCACTCCCCAAACTACAATCTGCACTCCCACTATCAAGTTTAATATTTTTATATGTTCTCTTCATACGTCTTCCCGATATTGCCCTTACATATTACAACATTTTTCTTCACACTCTCTCTCTCTCTCTCTCTCTCTCTCTCTCTCTCTCTCTCTCTCTCTCTCTCTCGTATACTCTGCTTTCAGAGAAAAGAATCTTGGTTAAGCTGGAGATATGAATTTATACAACTTGCCACACGTTTGGCGGAAGCGGCAACGACGGAAACGTAGTTGTGGTAGGTGGAGGACTGGAGGAGGAGGGTGACTCAAAGCAAAAGCCGCCGCCGTGGAGGTAGAGGGGGAGCTTCCGGTCGGCGGATATGGGTAGGATTATGCCAGCAGAGATGGTGAAGTGTTTGGATTAGACCCCGGTGGGACTTTGTCGAGGAGGGATGGGTTCGGTGGATGGTGCCGTCTTTGTGGATGGAAGAAGAGGAACTCGTGTTAGACCGTCGGAGTGATCGGCGACGACGACCATTGGAGAAATGGTAGAGTAGTGTTGATGGTGAATGATTGATTGAGAAGGTTTAATTGGGTGGGTGTAGTGTGGATTTATGCGGAGATTGAACTAATTGTTCTGTGTATTTGTGAGTGAACTAATTGTGTTTGCATTGAACCAGAAAATAAAAAAACTTGCCACATGTTTGTAAGGGATGAGCATGAGCTAATCCAAGTCGTGGGATGTGGGAAGATGATATATTTGCAGGGGTTTCTCTTCTGCCTTCTAGAGTAGAAAGAAGCTCAATAAAACATCTAAAACAGATGGTCATTCTTGAGAAAGCAAAACCCAGAAAATAAAATCAAGTTTGAAAGATTTGTGTTTCAATTAAGTGTAGAATTTTGGTATCAATTTAGAAGATTTGTGTTTTAAAATCGGGCATCAATTTTGGTATCAATCCTTCTTCATTGTATTCATTTGGCAATGAATCTGGGCAGTTTAATATTTTCTTCCGTTTTGGAGAGTATGATGATCAATAACTTAATATAGCAGCTTGATATATCTAAACCAATAATTGATATAAAAGATATTGTCAATTTGGTTTTGCTTCTTGCATTTCAGCCATAAAAGAGAGATGAGAGAAAACTGAAAGAAGAAGAGATGAGATTGAGTAGGTGGAAAGGCCAGAGAGAGTGAGAGTTTTGGAAGCTGAGAATAAGGGCAAATATGGAATAGTATAATAAAAAGATAGAAATGGAAGTAAAAAATATTAAACAAATGAAAGGGGAGTGCAAATTGTAATTTGGGGGGGTGCATATTTTACTCCCCTTTAAACTTCCATGTGCAGCAAATCAAAAACAAAAAGTTCCATATGCTGCAACATACAACTTTGTTATCTCTCAATATCCTTTGAATCAAGAAGCTGTTTGTAGAATTTTTTTTTTAAATCATTTTGTTGGTTTAAACAATGGATAATGTTTCATACATCACCATTTTATTGTACTTTTAAATCTTCCATATTGGTTCAGATTTGAGAACAATGGTTGATGAACGTTTCTCTCTCAGATTGGTTTGGATGGTATTCGTATGCTTGATCCTGCTACCAGTCGGACATTGAGAATATATCCGCTCGAGACCATCACTAGATGTGAAGTAAGTTCTTGTGATTTTCTTTTGATTATCTACTGTTACTTTTTTACTGCTAATTTTGGCTTGAGCTATCACAATAACTTGGTTTTTCTTTTCATTCTCATATAGGTAACAGATTCATCTACCTTTGCTTTTTGGTCAAAGAGTTCTGTTGACATTGAACCAAGACGGATTAGATTGCAGTCAAATGGTTACACTACAAACACCCTTTTGGATACAGTGACTGCTGCAACCGTACAGGTTGGGATTTGACATACATGGATATTTTTATGCGTTTCTTGCAATTTGAAAGCTGCATAATATAGTTATCATGTTTTAAATCTTGAATGATATTTAGTTATGCTCTGTTTTTGCCGATTGTGATTCAGCTCAAGGAGATGGGTGGCAGTAGCAGGCCAGCTGAATCTTTGAAGACAAATGAACAGTCTGCAGAAAGGAAGAAAGGATTAACCGATTGGATGAACATTATAAAGCCAGGAAATGAGGAGAAAGATCATTGGGTAATCTTAGTCCCTTGTTTTTTTGGGTAGAATGACATGAATGTTGCAGTGTTTATACATTTTTGAATACAAATGTATGCAGTTTTTCCCTAATGACTCTTGCTTATTTCATTATCTCTCTTTTTCTTTAGGTCCCTGATGAAGCAGTTTCAAAATGTACAGCATGTGGAACAGATTTTGGGGCTTTTGTACGTAGGGTAAGTCTAATTTGATATGGTATTCTTTGGAGTTTGTTATTGTGCATGCATGTTTGCTCTGAACTTACGGACTTCTTCATTTTAGCATCACTGCCGGAACTGTGGAGATATCTTTTGTGACAAGTGTACCCATGGCAGAATTGCATTAACTGCTGAAGAAAATGCTCCGCAGGTTCGAGTTTGTGATCGGTGCATGGTATGTCTCAAAAATCTTTAAGGCTTTAATAGGGTGAACATGTCATTCCAATTACATCTCAGAACCCTAGATGTGATTCCATTTATATTTGCAGTGATCTTTCATTCTTCACTAAAATAGACTCTGATGGAGAATTATCTTATAAATGGTTTGGTTTCTACATGATATTCCGTGATGATTTAGTCTTTTAGGATCAATAAGCCATAAGGTTGTACAGGGTGTCAGTTATGTTCTTAGTTTCTGATGGAACGCTTCATTTATTTTCAGGGAACTAGGTCAGTTTATCAGGTATTTTTTTTTTCAGTCACACTTGGATTATAAGATTGACACAGTTTTTCTCTGCATTCAGTGTTAGTCACCTTAAGAAATAACTGTTTTTGGTTTGGGTAGTCTCATGTAGGCAACCACTGATTAGAGTCGAATTTTGGTGAAAGTATATTTTACAAAGATCTTCTTTGTGAGTCCACTTATTGAATTAGGGGAAATTACTCTTGGCGTCAATCGACAAAGTAGTTATAGAGAATAGTAAAGTATTTGTATGGCTTGTAATTGAATTTGTGCTGAATATCTTCTCATACCGATCTGTATATGCACTTCTGTTGATTGCTTATAAGAAAAACTATATTCTTTGAATATTAGGTATTTGTTTTGTACAAGTGATTTTTTTTTTTCAGCACAGAAAAACCGCCCTTTCTTATTGTTGATTAATTACAAGGTCATTGTCATTGCAGGCTGAAGTAACTCAGAGGCTGAGTAATGCCAAGGAAGCATCCGGTAAACCTGCAGCATTGCATAGTCATGAGGATCTTGCCAAGAAGCTTCAGGTAAAATTGGTGTTCTCTGCCTCTGTTTTCTTATAATACTATTTATACTTTAGAATTCAGTTAGGACTATCTAGATTTATAATGGATTCAATTATTTCACAAAGTAAATTTAAATTATGACTATCGTGAGCAGAATGTCTCATGAGTCTGCATCAAGAGAGGTGTTTGTGATACATGTATTGGGGGTGAACTTACATCTCTTTTTAATTTTTGAACAGGCCGAGATGGAGAAGAACCGCAGGGAATCTTCAGGTAGTTTTTTTTAACTCTTGTGAAGATTGAATTGTAGAAGTTTGGGTTGGCCTTCCATGAGAATCTCAATTGTGGGCCAACCTGATAATTGTTCAATGAGGGAGTTATAGCAGTGGCATTTGCTGCAGTTGCTAGATATTCAAATTTTTTTCCTTCACACCCTCATTTGCATGCTCATTCTCAGGTTCCAAGTCTGATGGATCTGGAAGACGGATGAGAGAAGTTGCTTGTCCTACATGCACTGTCCACTTGCAGGTTAGAAGTTAATTCATGTACATAATTATACACACATGTATGCTGTACCTGACAGTTATTAGTTAGTTTCTTAAGATGCTATCTCCGCGAGATACGTAAGGTTAAACTATTCTTGTTTCAAAGGTTTGAGGCGTATTAGTGTATATATTTTGTTTCTTTTTGGTGACAATGGTAATGGAATTTTTGCAGGTCCAAGTTCCTAGCTCAGGTTCAGAGACAATAGAGTGTGGGGTTTGCCAGCATCCATTCCTTGTGAGTGCTCACTGATATGAACGGATCTTAGGACTGATGGCGTCTAAATCTCCCAATATGAAGTCCCTGGCTTCATATTATTTAATTGGATTTGGATTTGCTTTTGTTTCCTAATAATTTGGAAGAGCTTTTACATACCATTGATTTTCTGGTTTGTATTGAGGTGATGGCAGCTTGTTTCTACCATGTAGCGTGTATATGAATATATATTATTTCAAAGCACCATCAACTGGGTCATGCCTTTTGTGTAAATTGATGTTCATATATATGCATTTTAAACACTTGATGCTCCAATTATATGGTTGAGACGCGATATTTTATTCCTGGGTGTATGGTGTACCTTGTATGTTTCATTGGTACGTGTTTTATTTCTAGTATGTAAGGCCGGCCATTATTGTGTTGGGTACTTGGGTTGGAATTCTTGATCAAAGGTTGTTTGACCCAGGGTTCAATTAATTATTGGATTCTGAACCAAAGCATCAAAATTGATTAAAATTATCCCACCTACTCCGGTTACTCCATTAACTCAATTTAAACTGAAATGACAATTTTACTCTAAATCTAATTAATAAACTCTAGCCACTGCCATGAGACACCGATTTGAAGTCATACGATTCTCGTCAGTTACGGCATCCGGCACCGGAGTCAACCTCGACCACCACTGCCGCCTCAATTGGCTTCCTCAGAAAACCTCTCACCTTCGCTCACTGCGTGACGTGGCCACTCTGCTTTGTCTCTACCGCCGACTCAAACCCGTTGCTGGAGTTCCCGCCGATCTCGGATCCGGGCAAGGAGAATCGAATCATCAGCTGCCCACTTCTACTCTCTTTAATTTTCTCTTCTTTACAGTTTGCCTCTCCTCCCCTTTACCCATCTCCAAGAGAATGAAGGCCAGATCTCATCTCTTATTATCATACATCTTTATGAATCCCAGTGAGTGAGAAATAGAGAAATTGGAACAGTAGCTGTAGCAGAAAGAAAAGAAAAGAAAAAAAATGAAGATGGTCAAAAACTCAAAACGACGGGCCGTAGCCGATCAATCCATAAGCCATGGTCGTGGAGGCATAGCCTACCGCTGTAGCCAAGATGGGAATATTTAATTTTGTGTTGGGTGCACCAACCAAATAACATCAGAGGATTCAATGGGTCATTATGAAGAAAACGACATGGATTGGAGTATCAATTGCTGAGTGGTGCATGTGTATCTACAGTATGGTAGGAATGGGTCATTTGGCTATACTGTGAGTTTGGATTTTATGAGATATTTCTACATGCTAATTTTTTTGGACTTAAAACATTTCTTTTTTTGTTTTGTTATAACAGACATAATTTGGTATAAGTTGCAGAGATTACATAACTATTCTTTGGGTCAAATATTGCAGGTTTGGTTAATATTCATATTTGTTATATAGGATAAAAAAGAAATCGAATATTAATATCCATTAATATTCATATTTGGGGGGCAATAATGGTCTACTGGAGGGCAATAGAGGTCTGTTAGAGCAAGTTCACCCGTAGTCAGAAAAGGCAAAGTCGAGAAGTCAAGAATTCGACCAGTCAAGATACTATTCATTGTCACTGGACATAAGTTTACACCCGTTGTTTTTCTTGCCCGGTCAACACTGTTCACATTTTAACTGTTCACTAGTGTGGTTTCACTGTTTAACTTCACTGTTCATTTTTGGAATAATTGGCTAATATCTATGTTTTGTTATGTTTGTGTGTTTTGAATTTGGCTTGTATTATGTTTTGGAAAGTTGGTGTGCTTTTAAATTGGCCAATGTCTATGTTTTTTATGTCAATGTGATTTGAATTTGGCTTGTATTATGTTTATTATGTGCTGTGATTTTGAATATAAGGTGTGTGCTTTAATAAGGGGAATTTCCAAATACAACTTTTATTTCCTTAAATTGTCGCTTACATAAATGAAAAACAAGGAATAAGTACAATACAATTACAAACATAAATATTAACCTAATTATTCAAATCATAATCCTCATCCTCTCTAGAAATCCAATTTGTGTTTGAAGGCTCATCATTAGGGTTAGGGTTGGTGGAATCACCCGTAGGGAAAGGTGAAAATTGTGGTTGTGTAGGATATCCCCCGGGGTAAGGTGGTTGCGGATAGTATCCACTGGGGTAAGGGGGTTGTGGGAATCCACCGATGAAGGGAGGTGGTAGGAATCCGCCGGTTACGGGAGGTTGTGGGAATGCATCGGGATAAGGTGGTTGTGGGTATGCACCGGGGTAAGGAGGTTGTGGGTATGCACCACCAAAATTTGGTTGTGGGAATACACCACCAAAATTGGGTTGTGGATAGCATCCACCCATAGAAGGTGGCGGCTACTCGTCAAGATCTTCTTTCTCCGCTATCTTCTTTTGTTTTCTTGACCAATAACGCTTTTTATTTAGCGTCATTTTATTTGTATCAATCTCCATAATACGCTCTTCCCTCTCTTTATTTCGCTCTTCCCTCTCTTTAATTCGATCTTGCCTTTCTTGAAATAGGAGTTGCTCTTTTCGTATTTCGATTTGCAAGAGGATACATGTTCTTTTCTCTTCCTCTTGGAGACTTCGAGCGAATTCGTCATCGAGTTTTTTCTTGCCCTTGGTTGCCTCTATTTGGTTGTTCGCTATACTCTCGAGACTGTTTGACAAAGGACTTTGATCTTTCGCTGCCTTCTTTCCTTTCCGTATTGCTTCTTTCGCAGCCTTCCTTCCTTGAGGCCTCACATTAGGATATGCAGTTTCACCTGCAATTACCTCATCTACATCCATATCCAAGTTGATGGGGGAATTTTCAGCAATTGGTTGTGTGTGCGTATGTTGACTTCCTACATTTGATGTTCCTCCGGATGTATGGCTAGAGATATCTTTAAATTGTGCAAAACCCTCCACAACAGCGTAATTATCAAAGCTTTGAAAATTGTGTCTTTTGGCCTTCCCAGTTTTTCTCTTCATCCCGGCATGCCACAATTTATGTGCTTCATCTTGCTACGTAATTAAAAAAAAAACAATAAAAAATTCAATTAGTACAAATATAAACGCTATTATGAAGGGTCATCTATTATGAAGCTCATAATTTTAAATGATTTAATTATCTCACAGTTTTGCGTTAAAAATCAGTAAGTACAAATATAAAGGTTATAATTTTAATAAGAAAGTATCTCACCGTTTTACAATAAAAATAAATAAGTACAAAGTAAATATCGTTGTAATTACATCATTATTTATCAACTAATTATTTTAATTATAACGAAAAAAATTATTACAATTAAAACGATATTATAATTACTACATTATTTATCATGTAATATTTTACTATAATGTATCAACAAATTAAATGATTTATCAACAAATACATACCTCATCAACCGCATTCGAACCGCTCTTGTACCAATTTTTCGCTTGCCTTAATGCACAATGCCACTCAAAGAGTTCAATCTTCAAAATTTTCCATCTTCCCTGCAAAGATTGGGCTGATCGGCTCTTGGGCCAATTTTCGTCAAAGTGTCGCTTCACGCGCAACCATAATTCGAGTTTTTTTTTATTTGTGCCCACAGCTGGACATCAGCTTACAACTTTCCAAGACTTGCACAATTGAACATCTTCCTCATCCGTCCATCTCCTTTTATCTTGGATATCTTCACTTTGATCTCCTTCTTGTCCGGCCACTGGACGTGTGTTTCCCCTTTGTTCGGCCATAGTGGATAATGAAAAATATGGATGATGAGAGCTATATGAAGAGGAGGAAGGTGTAACTATATATGAAATATAATTTTTTTGGTGTGAGATGTTACAAAAAATTGTAAGTATTTATAGAGAACTTTTTACATTTTTTTTCTTCCCGGTTCTTTCCGTTGAAGAACCCTTTTTTTTTCTTCCCGTTTCTTTCCGTTGAATCACCTTCTTTTTTTTCACTATTCCTTCATTACCGTTGGATCACTGTTTCAATTGAAACCAACGGCCCAGATTAAAGGACCGTTGGAATCAAAATCACTTAAGAAGCCAACCCAGCGCTGCCAAGTGTCCTACCGCCCACTAACTCTCGCTACGCGACAAAATCCTGCACAGATCGGCCACGTGGCGCTTCTGGATTGGTCTGTGTCTTCCACCCTTGGATTAAGCCGCGTCTGTCTCTTTGCTTTTCTTCCTGATGTCACCCACGTTCTCCCTTTTGCAGCGCTGGCAGCTCCTTGACTCTGGGCAAGAAAAATGTCATGGCCATGCCCTTTTTTTTGCCCTTGGTCATGCAAAGCCAAATCTTGACTGGTGAAATAAAGGCTGGTGGAAGGTGAAATTTTCTTCAACTGGGCAACACCTCATCAAATCTGAGCTCTTTGACCGGGTAGGAGCAACCGCTGCACTTGCTCTTAAGGGTCTATTGGGGGCAATAGACGTTTTGAATTGATGTAATTTTTTTTTTCTCTAATGAAAGTTTTATTTGTCTAATTTTAAGAAGATTAGTTCTCATTCCGGTAACTAACAGTTCTATTGGGGGGCAATAGATGTCTATTAGGGGCAATAAACATTTCCGGTGAGGTTTTCAGAAAAGTCCGTTGGGCGGCTGCCGATGATCAGATTCCTGCGATCGGTGATCGGGCTCCGGCGAAGTCCCCTATGGTTTCTCTCTCTTCCATTTTTTTTCTCTCTCTTTATGTAATAGAGGTGAGGGTAAAATGGTATTAAAAAAAATTAAAAACAAAAAAAAATCTTAATGGGGTACTAGGGAAGACAGTAATAGGGGATTAAAAAAACTTAATGAGGTAAGTGAGAAAAAAATCTATAAAAATAGGGTAAATGGTAAAAAAATGGAAACATTCTTTTGCTTTGTTGATGTCTTTACTACTAGTAAAGACATCAACATTGCATATATGCATTTCAAAAGAACTTGTTAAAAAAAATAAAAAAAAACTTGTAGCTTTTTACTGCTTTATCCCAAAAAATAAAGTTCGCAAAGAATGTGTTATTTTTTTCTCTCACTTAATCGGTTCATCGGATTCTTTTCTTTTTGTAATGGAACTCTTCCGCCATAAGTCCTTTTCCTTTTCTGGCGTTTTGTGGAAGTGAAAGCTCTTGCAGTAGAATACAGAGACTAAAGCATTGAACTTTGATGACTCCATTAATCTAGTTGTTGAAGTAATTTATTGCAATTAACGTTTCTTAGTTGCCCGTCTGTTGCGCTTTTTCTGTGGTTGTCTAGAAAGATCGCATTAACCACTGCCTCGGTTGGTACAAGCAAATTGACATGAAATTGTCACCCTCCTGTTTCATTTTGCTCTCTTAATTTCTGTGTAATGTTTACTAGCACCGTGTTTTGGTCTCTTTCTAACTTGCAAAGAGAAGGTTGCGTGAGTTAAGGCCGAAAAGCCTAGTCACACTGAGGTCGATCGGGAAGTGAATTGCTAAATGGGACGCTGATCTAAGTGAAACAGCCTAATTGACTAGCTAGCTGAAGGGAAAGCTGTGTTCGGTGATCATGACTAGTTGAATCCCCATTAATTAGTAAACCGTTGGGAGTGTGGGAGATGGATAGGCTTTAAATCATGCTAAAAAGTAGACGTTGAAATCTGATAGCGTCAATGTTGGTTCCATGTTCTTTAACAGAAAAATTATTCTTTGGTGGTCCTGGACTATAGTACTGATAATTCGGGTTATGTCATTGATTCACATGCACTTGTACTGATTGGTTTCTGTTTAAGTATAATGTATTTGAGAGAGATTGATGAGAGAGATGTGTTCTTAT
>LYNE01002134.1:46645-57557 GCA_001662545.1 Rosa x damascena | reverse complement strand
TGGCAGTACTGGCTTAGCTGCTGCTGCCAAGCTAAGAACAGTTATAAACAAGGATAGGGCTAGAGGAAGAACCCATTTGTTTTCCATGAGAAGAGAAAAATCGATAGATGTGGGTTAAAAGAACAAAGAAATCCAAAAAAAAATTCTGTTGGTCTCCAACGAATGACGGTTATGTTGCAAAAAAGATTCAGTTCTAGTTGGATTGATAAGAAAAGAATGGATGTTTTAGAAGTATATATAGTCCTGGTTAGGCGGTCACTTGCAGCAAGAATATACACATACAAATATAAGCGGTTCACCAGGCGGATTGGCCTAGTGATATTCTATTGCCGGATTGAGCTGTCACCAAACCATATTAATTGTTAATCTTAATATGCTTTTTAGGTTAGGAGTAAACTAGAAATAGTAAGTTTGACATCACAAATGATAGGAACTGCACTCTCATGAATCACATGTACTCATAACATCACCAATCATCTCTCACAGAAATGCGACTGAGACCCATAATTTAGACAGAACTGGCCGGATCGATGACAAACCACTCCAATACTTTTGTTTCATGCATGCCATTGATTTGATCTGGCTTAACTCGCAAGTTTTTATCTCAGTATTCTTAAATTTTTTTCTTTAAAGAAAGGACGAAAGGTATTCGATGAAATGTAACCATGACTCGTCGCTAAAAATAGGACGGCCTAGAATCAAATCAGGGTGGTCACTTTGTAAATACATTACTAATCGATCAGTTCACATTATTTTCTTTGACAGAAACAAGGGAACCAATGGCCGGTTGAATTTGTCCTCATTGGATGATTTCTCTAGTTCACCTTTGTATTTAGGTCCCAATTAACGTTCGTTTCACAAAAAGTGAGCCTGTCCCAGTCTTCACATTGAAGATTTGAAGTTTACACATGAAAATCCTGTGTTTTGACTAATGCATTCGAAATGCGCAAATGTAAGATTTAGATGAGTAATGATATAAGATTAATTGTGTGCCTATTAATTCTTTAAACGTACATACTTCAAGAAAATAGTGTCAATCAATCTCTTTTAAAATATTGAAGGGAACTAAAAATTTGATAATATTTTGGAAGATGTGCATTTGAACCATTCTTGATACATTTAAACAAATCACTACGGGAATGATAGTTTCTCACCACAAATAGCATTTGACAACATGAGAAGTAGATTCATGATGATATTCATCATCCCTGAGGTAATTGTTTTTCAAGAATCCTTTAATTTATGCTGCTAGAATAATAAATTGTTTAGGACCTTAATCCTTTTACTTGAGCAACTACAAACGGAATCTCCCTCATTGACTTATCATAACTTAACACTACATATTTACCTTGATTATCTCAAAGATGGAGCTGTCAATATGGTACTGTGTTTTATAAAAAAGAAAAGAAAAAAAGGAATAATTCGATACTGAATTAATCTGCTCAACCCAAAGATTAATTACTATTTTTGATTTGATGCCACAAGTACATTAATGATCAAATTGTAGCCCAAAACCAGTAACAACATTCTTAACATGAAGAACAGCATTTGCCAAAGAAAGTTTTGTGTGTTAATATATTTGAGTCACATTCTTCTCTAAACGCTTTCAAATTTCCTCTTAAAAAAAAAATAAAAATCATCATTCTAAAGTTTGGCATGTTAATACATTTGAGTCACATTCTTCCCTAAATGCTTTCACTTTCAAATTTCCTTATTAAGGAAGAATCATCATTCTGTGAATAAATAAGCCTACAAGTTGAATACTAGACTTCAATATTTTTTTTTTAATTATTTCCTTTTAATCCTCACCCTGATGCCATAATTCTGCATTTAAACCTATGACATTCACAATATTAGTTATGTCAACTAACCAACAGGTCACGACTCATCAACAACGTACTATAAAGTTGCGTCGACTTTCACATCTTATATACAAAACAACATGGGACTCTTTGTTGATATAATGACCTAGTTCCTATTCAACATTCATAGTTATAGAACAAGGGGAGCTGAAAAGTACATCTTATCTCTGTGGAATTGTGTCAGCATATTAAAAATAAACTCTTCATTACAGACTGAGTTTTGCAGAACCAGAAATAATATCTGCTTTCATAAATGCCAACTCAATTTCAGAATAAGCTTGCAATGAAAGAAAAAAGAAATAAAACGTAGATGAAAAACTAGTTTTGCTACTACAGACACAATTGGTCTTAAACAAATGGTTAGTTTGCAGTTAAGCCTCGGGTAACTGAGCGAAGTTAATTGGGGATACAAATTGTGGTCCTCCATAGTAGAGGGTCACAGCTGCCTACTTAGAAGCCGCCTGTGTTGGATGGAATAGATCCCAGAACAAGTATTGGTCGCGGTTCGAACAAAGATTAGCATCTGGTGTACAGAAGGATTATCACCACCGAGCTTCCCAGCTCCACAACATGCAGCTTCCACTTGTGTAAAATCTGAAAAACAGAAACGGAATTAGAAGGTAAACCTCTTCCTTGACCAGTTGACCACCTTCCATTTCATGTTACACACATGCATGACAAAGTGTTAAGCATTATGACTTCATAATTTACTAGTTGCTTACTGCATGGAAGAGGGTTCTGTATGATGTTTATTGTCATTTCATATGAATTTCCAAGGGAGTACTTAAAGCCTTCGTGTTCGGTGCTGAGCTTGCACAATAGGGCATCCAGCTTTAAATGGAAGGCTATTGCATGATCATTCAACTCCTCCAAACACCCCCCAGTAGCATTAAAAATCCTTTGAGATGGGCAACAGCCAATCGGGGCGACGCTAATGATTCCAAACTTCCTTGCTTCAAGAGTGTATAAAGTCTGCCATTTTAAAACAGGGCTCAGGTTATGAAACTCCAATTTTATACTCGAGAAATGTTCTCTTACCAAACAGTCTGGCAACATAGCATGTTTATCTAGCTACATGACGAATCTGATTAGGTAGATTTTAGCCTAAATATTTGGTCCGGATTAATGCAAGAACAGTAATTGCTCCTTCAAAACTTGTTTATCTGTGACACTAGACAGTGTGCTATAACATAAAGAGAATTATGTCACCTTCAAGTGGTTCTCATAAGCAAGTACTAAAGATGACAAGAATTCTTCTTTGGGAATTGAACTGTTTGAATGATAATATCGGAAAAGGTCATTGCTTCCACTGCTGGTGAAGATCAAAGACTTCGAAAGAAACTTCTCAGTTGCTGCTGCGCCCATTTTGGCCATGAGATTGTTCTTGACGGATGACAATTGCCGTATCTGTTCTGTTAATGGGATAAAAATTTTTTGGTTGTTGAATGAGGCACCAATAGCATTCCTGGTCAGCTTCAATCAAAATGAAAAGTAAGAGAAACTTGCCATGTACGGTTTTAGCCATCTCATTTTCCAGATTACACATTAGAATGATGAAAAGCCATTCTATGAATTAAATAACTTCTGCATCAAGAAAGTGACTTACCAATGTTTGTCCAGTTATGTCAAGAACACCAGACCCTCCAGAAGCAAATTAATACCTCTGAACTTCTTCTTTTGAAGAGAAGTAGCACTGAGAGAAAGAAAGGGCCTTGGACTTCTCTTGTAACCAAAATGCTGGGCTATATCACCAAAAGAAGCACTATGTTAACCTTCAAAATAGGCAGAAATGTAATAATTTCAAAATAGGGTTTTTAAACTTGAGAGTGAGCTCTTCCAAGTTTTCTTATACCGACCTAGAAAATCAGCACTGTTGAGGCCATTGCTGAACCTTCCATTGGGTCTTGGTGAGTTAGGAAAGTCAATGCCATTGTGGGGAAAGTCTGCCGTTGCCTTGCTACCTGGCAAGAAGTTATTGGTTCCTATATCAGCAGTTGAATCGCCTAGTATGAAAATTGGTGGCAATAGTACTGGCTTAGCTGCTGCTGCTGAACTAAGAACAGCCATAAACAAGGATAGGATTAGAGGAAGAAATCATTTGTTCTCCATGAAAAAATTATTAAGGGAACAAATTAATCGGAAAAAAGAAGAAGTATTGGTATACAAATTATGTGTTTCAAGAAAAGCTTCAAATGGGATTGACGATTGATAATGAATGCCTTAGAACTATACATAGTCCTGGTGAGGCGGCCGATCACTTCCTAGAAAGAATATACACTTACAAATGTAAGGGGTTCACTAGGCGGATTGTCCATTTGTCCTAGTTATTATCTTTGGACCATTGACCAAAATCTAGAATAGCATTGTTAGAATAGATGATAGGAACTAGGATGCACTCTTACTGATTCAACGATTTTCAATAAATTAAGATTATGTTTCACATTTACTGATCGCCTATTACAGAAGCAAGACACAAATAGATAGTAACCTCAATAACTTTGTCTCATTCCATCAGTTTCGAGCCAACTAACCACTTTGAAATTGGTAGTATTCTCAAGTTTTTTCTTCCAAGGACAGAGAGAAAGTATTTGCTGCCTCTTAGAGAATACTGAGGGCACGCCCATGTACTTCTTTTTCATTTATCCAGCCCCCCAATTACAAATTTCTGACTCCAAAACTGCGCCTTAAGCAAGTTAAATTACGTACGCGTCATAAGTTTGTAATTATACATAATCTAAGCCACATTTGTTCTTATATATGACAGAAACAAGGAGACCATTGGCCGGTTTATTTGTCCTACTGGAGTTATTTTTCTAGTTCACCTTTGTAGTTAGGTCCCAATAAACAATTAGTTTCAACAACTAATCTTTCTTTTATTCTCTTCATTGATTTAAAAAATTCTACAACACTTTTATGCACCTTTGCTTCTAATTGCTCAATTACATTCCACAGAACTAACTGAATATTGCTTCACCTTATTGCCAAACTGTAAAATGTTTCTTACAAAAGAATGACACTCAATTTGAATGGTTAATGTCGAATATGATAGTCTTCTGCATGCAGCAGCTAGCTTGTTTATAACTATCTAGATGTTCTGCCAGCAGCTCTGCCACAAAGAAGAGCATTCCTTGGAATAGGGTACTCATCTCTAATAGACTCCACCGGTGAGTAAACTCGTAGGTAAAATTGTTGTCCAAGGTATTGTCGAGTCCAAAACTGACTCCTCACGTTCCACATACCCACATTGTCCAATGCTACATAAACTGCAGTCCATGACTTGGGATACACCTGTTGCATCAACCAAAATTTCATAAACATCAGTACTAGATGAACACAGTGATGCGTCGCATGCGTAACTAAATTTTTTTGTATCTGCCGGTTATAATCTTAATAACTAGGCGGAGAACTGACCTGTGTGGTGTGTCTTGAAACTGCATCTATAAGATTGTACTGCTTTCTACTAGCTGGTGTCCATTGTCCTCCATCCATTCTGGAAATTCAAGAAAAAATGTGAGTAATAGTACTGAAGGACATAGATGCTATTCCATTTTTAAAAATGGGATTGCGTAAATGGGAATTTTTTTTATTTTTTGAAAATAAATTACTGATGGTATATATATCATTGAGATACTTACCCAACTACCCAGAAGTAGTATCCATCAAGGTGCCAACTCTGAAGAATGTTCTCATTGTTCTCAAACACAATTTCCACAAAGGCTCTAAAGTCAGCACCCATAACTGCAGTGTCAAGGTGCAAGTTCTTGCTGGAGGGATTATCTGGAATGCTTCCAACTTTGAAAACTCCATCAATCTTGAAGTGGTCTGCAAGCTTTAGTGGAGTGTCAGCAGGGATGAACGACACACCATTCACTCCATATCTCTGTTTCCCATTTACTTGACGGGCTGAGCTCGATAGTCTGATGGTTCTGCTCACATTTACAAGACCATAGTGGTATGAGCCTTGTGGGTTTGGTCTAGGTCCACTAGCTGTTAGGTTTGTCCTGAAATGCATAATACATACAGATAAGGGTCAGATTGATTGGTGAACAACATTTTGAACAAAATTAAAAACCGTTGCATTGCTCCAGATAGAGAAAAACTTTTGGTGGGAATGTCAGGTGAAAGAACAATCCGATCAAAAGTTGTAGCATGTTACTAAATTTTGATATTAACCTTGTCTAACTCGACTATTCTGGTACTCAAAAATGCGACATTGCACGGACAACTCTCAATTGCCATGTAATGCAAAGAAAAAGACACTATCATGAAAGTATCTGATTTTATGCATCACCTTACTCACGAATAGAAGAGCCCAGAATTGACCCATATGCTTCTACTTAGTTATGTGACAAAAAAATTATAGTACCTGTAGCATTACTTGGATAAATTAGATTAACTGGAGGAAACATTTACCTAATGCTACGAGCCTGGCTAAGGGACCAGCCGGTTTGGGTGGTAGGCCCACCGGGAATGGGGCCGGAAACTTGACGCCCTGAGTTGCTGTAGTGAAGGACGGCAGTGGAGGTGAGGACTTGGGAGGTGAAACGGGTTGAGGTGACAATGTAGTAGTCCTGAGGGGCCTGATCCGCTGTGATCAGTACAGAGTATGATTGGCCAACGTGGATATCAAGGGAATCATAGGTGGTCTGGACAGTGTGAGTTCCTTCAACTTCAACCAACTTCATTTGGTGACCTTGGATCCGGAAGTTGAGTGAGTTCTGCATACCCACATTTGATATCCTAAGCCTGTAAGTTTTACCTGCAGGAATAAAAAATGAAGTGAGCTAAAATTTAGATAAAAGGAGCATCGTTAGTCTATACTGCGAACAAAATTTCATTATGTAATGTGGTGACTGTAGCTAGTCGCATGGTCTAGAAATATACCTTGTTCAACTGTGAACCATGTATCATTGCCTCCACGGCCATTGATTAATAGACCGTGTGGGCTGGGAAGCCGATGACCATAATCAAGAACAGCTTGTAGTCTCTGCAATGTTCCAAACAAACATATAAGTCGTTAATTAACTACAGAAGAAATTTTACATGGATCACATTTGTGAAGTAGGCTACTAACAAAGGGTGAAACCTTCTTAAACAAGTGGGTTTTCCACCTCTATTGATTCTAGAAATTTAAAATGTCGTTAAAACAGTTTTATCAGTGTACATAATTAGAAGCATTAGAAACTGATAGCATAGAGAAGTTGTTACCTTGTGATCAAGATTGTACCAATCTCCAATTAGAACAGAGTAATCATTAGCTGGTTCTGGGAATGGAACTGGGATTCTAGGCCTGCTGAGGATTTTAATGGCTCCAAAGCCACCAGCAGCCTTGTGAAATGCAAGAGATGGGAAGTAGAAGAAACTGCCAATTTGATCCTTCATTTGGAGTGTGTAGGTGAAGTTCTTGCCTGGTGGGATGGGGCATGTTGTCCCATACACTCCATCTTGGTATGAATTTCTCCTCTGTTGAACTCCATTCCTGTTTTGTTTTACCCATATTCAAATTTAATTAGTTTCGTATCAAAATCCAAGTATCAAAAATTGAATATAAAAAGATAATTGAACACGGCCAGACGAGTTGTATCCAAGCTGTAACGATTATGAGACTTAATTTTGACTTGACCTTAGTACGAAATTCTAAAATTGGACAGATTTGGAAGTAATTAAAGCAACTTTTTTCTTTACCACAAGCAAACTTTGGATGAAAATTAGTTACATCTATTGCTGAATTGGTCATACAGATCTTGGATGCGCGTGATGATTTATTCCTTTTGGCACCAAACTATTCGGCAACAATTTTTCACACTTGCCGACCAATTCACATGTAAGAAATTTCGTGTTTTGATGCTTATGAGCTGTCTGGACTCTCACTATATAATGCAGGCAACCTATTCTAATTGGAAAGCCGTCTAAATTGGAATGTACCAAATCATTATATTAATAACACCAAAAATCTAGTCACAGTCAACGTAAGCACTCTCTTATTTTAACAAAAATCATAAAGTATGCCTCTATTTGTTTATGTACGTCATATTATATGCGGAAATTAAGAAAATTAATCACCATGTAACTTTTAAGGAAATAAATCATGCAGTAATAAATATACACAGTGTTTTTCCTTGAAGAGCAATCTACAAATGGTTATAATTTATCTTTAATTATGTGAAGGAATGCAGAGTTAATTAGCATTAAAATCCTCAATTTATTTTTCTAACAGATGTCATTCGTTGTTTAATTAAGCAAACATGTTTCTTTAAATAAAAAGAACGTGATGAAAATGGTGACCGGAGAAAAAAAGGACGAGAAAAGTAAAAGGTTGGGAAAAGAAAAAAAAAAACCGACCATGTAATGAGGAAAGGCTCCGGCAAGCTGTTGTAAACGTTGATAATGAGGTTGTCATTGGTGACGGAGTAGATTTCCGGCCCCGGAAACTGCCCATTTATAAGAATACCCTGCAAAACAAACCAAAAATCCCATAAAATTTTCATTTTCAGTCCAGAAATCACACAAGACGAACGATCAAAGCATCACAATATCTCCACACTAATAATCAGTCGAATACGAACCCGTTGCTTAACGCCGAGAGGGTAAATGTCACCGTAGGTCACATTCCACTCAAAGAACCTGTAAGGGTCTTCACAATTCACAAGTGTGACAAGAGCCAGAACCAGAACGACGGCACCGAAATGCCACGTAAAACCCATGACCGACGAACGGAATGTAGCTAATGTTTCGGAGGAGAAAAGCCGACGAGAAGATTAAAGAGGAGGGGAAAGGAACAGCAGTGAAGAAGAGTCTCTTCTCTCTCTTTCTCTTTCGAGAGAGTTACAGATGAATAATGAGTTTGGGTGTGGGGAGAGGTAACTGACCAGGACTCGTATTTAAAGTGAACGAGTGTGCTAATAGACGATTAGCGGTGGGATGTCCACGTGTCAGTGAGCAATTGGAGCTTCTCGGTTTCCTCTGCGGTCGCCCCCGCATGAGGGCAGAGGATGTGAGCGAATGGAAATGCAGGTGGGGGCTGAGTAATGACGAGAGTACCCTTAAGTTGGTGGCGCGCTAACCGCGTAAAGCATTTGCAAACTAATGCATGGCTGGATGAAGCGAGTGGGGTAGGATCCGTGATTTCTGACGCGACACACGGTTTTTTCATGTGCACTTCGTTTTATTTCCTAACCAACCAAACACGCCACTTTTATTTTTTTATTTATTTATTTTATTTTATTTTCTCAAAGGAAAGTTTGCGGCCTTCTTTTGGTGACAAAAATGAAGTAATGGTGGGCGAAAGAAAATGACAAAAAAAATGGTTTCAGATGGAAAAAAAGATTTTTATACATTTTATGTTAATGAAATTCCCCTGATTATGTGTATATGGTCGTAACATAGGTCACATAGCTGCACAGTTAATGAATAGTTTTTTAGATATAATTATAAAAGATAAGTGAATCTGACAATTATGAATAAATACACAGTTTGAAGTTCTTATAATTTTTGCCTTTAAATTTGGTACATGTGGTTCAGATTAAATTATTCTTTATAATCTCTCAAACTGTTCTTAGTTGAGCAGGATTGATAGACGCTGAATCAAAACCAAAAAGCCTAAACCAAGAAAATACAGTGGAAGATAATAAGTATTATTGTCTTACAGTGTTGTACTTTACGATTGAAATTTTTTATTGTCAAGTAGTTGTCTGTCATACGGAAAAAAAATTAATTATTGATTAAATGATATAGACTTGTATTTTTTTTTTCTTTATTTTCAAGGAAAGTTCGCGGCCTTTTTTTCGGTGCATGAAACAATAATTAAGGGCAAGGTTGTTTCTAGTCTCGGTGGGCACCAAGAAAAGACCGAAATAGAATGACAGGTTTATTAGTAGTATTAGTGATTACTAATAAGGGAGAGCGATTTACGTACGCGCAAACAATAATTGCTTTGCTCGTATTTGGCTGTAAGCGTACGCGACATTCTTAACCATCATTGATCATACTCTTATCCTTTTTGGTTTTTTTGCTTGTGAAAGGAACAACCACCGTGTATGAAGCTTCGTTAGGATTTCGCTTGATGAAAGTGGAAGACTGTGTTTCGATGCTGGGCTGGAAATTTGTAATGGGATTAAATTTGGCAGTCATGTAAAGTCATGGCGTTAATTTATGAAATCAAATAGTCCAGTTTTGTTATGAGTGCATGGATATATATAGTTGACTATGAGCTGACAGCTATTTTATCTGGTTAAATGCATGGCTAGTGTATATATACATGTGCATGTAGTAATAATAATGCATGGAAATGTCAAAGGTTTTTTTTTGTATAAAATTATTGGGCGGAAAAGTATTCTGATCACATGCATGAGAGTCTTTGTTCTAGAACACAAGAACATGGAAAATATTTTGCGGAAGATGTGATCGATTAGGATGGACAAACAAGTGAACAACCATTTAACGTAGGAAAATTTTAGTATACAGATCTCCATAGCACACGCATAGGTCATGTGCTTAACATGTGATATCACTTTTGGAATAATTTGATCAAGTAGTGACCGGTTAGCCACCGATCCTACGGTTATTTTTATATTATCACATTTTTTAATTTTACCTTTAACAAAAATTTGACGGATCATAGTGGGCTCATATTTTTGAATAATAATATAACAAAGAGAATTCCTCATGGAAACAATGGATTGGTTGAAGAAATGATCGACAAGTTAACCCAGGAACATTCGTTTATGACTACTACTGCCAATGTCATGAAAAGAATGATCTTCCTATGTTTTGTGAAGAGTCAAAAATGACCATATCACAAGGAATGCTTCACACCTGAAGTTAGAAGAAAAAAAAAATGGAGCAATAACCCAAAGAGTTTTTCTATTGGAACCTCCAGATTTACTCACTTGACTTCCTTGCTTTTTACAATTCCTATCAAATTTTCAAATACTAAATTTACTAACTAAACCTCACTCAAGTTCATGAAATAACCTCACTCATATAATTTGCAAACAAACTATTAATTACATATTCATTCCTTAACCAGATTACATAAATCTCTTATCTAA
>LYNE01002134.1:13569-28353 GCA_001662545.1 Rosa x damascena | reverse complement strand
GGGGAGGAACTCAACGGATGCACACACAACAATCCGTTCCTGATTCTCATGTCCAGTTGGACATAGATGCAGATGAGGTAAACGCCGATGCAACTCCCAATCCTTCGATGAACAGTAACTGACTGGTGACCTTGACCCAATGGGTGGAAGCAAAGATCCAGTGGCAGTGAATAGTTTCCTGCCCTAGTGCTCTGGTGACCGTGACCTGGTGACCCAACGGGTGAACTTGCTCTAAAGATGGCTCCTTCAACCTAACAGAGATGCCAAAGCCTCGATCTTTGAAAATTATATATATATACTCGCATCAACATATTAGATGCTATTACCCATCTAAACTCTGATTTTTGTTTTTAGGCTAATAAAGATAATATCAAAAGAATCATTGTTAATTCATATCTAAATATTTGGGGCAGCATGTAGTATACAACTTTGCTTAATTAGCATGGAAAACCATTTAACTTTCTGCCAACATATTAACTTTCTGCGCTGGTTTTCTTCTCCATTTTGGTAACTCATTTATATTTGCAAATATATGTGATCAATCAAAATGGAATGAGCATGTTGCTATCAATACAAATACACACATGAATGTATACAATAACAGAAAATCAAATCTTCAAAGGCATTAATTCTAATCTTCAAAGTATTTTATGTTGCACACAATATGTCGCATAATTCTAATCTGAAGAATTTACACAAGCATTTCATCAAACACCTTGTGTGCAACATAAACAACCAAACCGAAAAAACAGAGTCCCCATAAATTTAAAAAAAAAAAAAAAAACTGAATTTACCATAATAGTCTTCGAAAACAGAAACTTTGAGACGAAAGAAGTATATTGGTACGGGGTTAAAATCGTAATAGCAGTATCTATTAAAGTACACTCGTCCATCCCCAAATCCCCGAGTCCCTAGTTGCATATCATTTCAGAATTTCTAAGAAACTCTGATCTTCTCAGAATGAATCTGCAGGTTTTTCAAGTCTCTCGCAAGGTTTGGATTTTCTTCTTCCTTTTTTTTTTTTCATGGAATTCTTGATTATAGTGTTCGTTTGCGAAAACTGTTTAGTTTGTTCATGTACTGAATTTTTTTATCCCTCTTCGAAATTGAATCTGAATTAAGGGAATATGTGAAAGTTTAGCTATGTCTTCTGTTATCTAGCTATCTAATATGGAGGTTATTGCATTGGTTAATCTTTTTTGTTTTTTGTTTTCAGGTTACTTGTGTAATCTGGATGCTGCAACTGTTGTGTAAACGTTGATGTCTTGAGCAGAACATGGCAATTGTATCGGCAAAGCTTTGCAGATCTCTTCTTCCTTTACATTGTTGTCTCCTCAAGTATCGCTCGATTAACTCAATATCTCCATCGCATGCCCTCCACGAAACTTTAAAAAATGCAGTTGAAGCCAAAGCCTATCAGAAGATTCCTGATCTTGTCATTTCCTTTGAACAAGCTTGTCAAAACCCGAATCCTTTTGCTTTCCTATCAACCTTTCCCGACAGCCTTAGAATGCAAGTAGTTGATGAAATCTTACAGTCTTTCATCCCCATAAGGCCCCGCTTTCGTGCTCGGGCTGCCTATGCCTATCTCCTGTCTTTTACTCTCCAAAGCTCCAATCCTCTCCCTCTTGGTCTTGCCGTTCTCCAGCGAACTCTTCGCTCTGGTTGCGTCCCTGTTGCCCAAACTCGTCTTCTCCTCTCGTCTGCTTGGCTGAACTGCAGGAAGGAATCTCAGTCTGTCTCTGACACCCTATTTGAGATGCAGTCAATTGGATATCACCCTGACAGTAGTACGTGTAACTACCTTATATGGTCTTTGTGTGATGTTGATCAATTGAATGAGGCTGTTAAAGTCTTGAAGGGCATGAGTAGGGCTGGATGTGTTCCTGATTTGGAGAGTTTTGACACAGTAGTTCGTGCGATGTGCAGGGTCAGAAAAACTTCTGAGGCATTAGATATGATAAAGAAAATGGTGGAGAAAGTTGGGTTGACACCGAGGCAGGGGACTATTGTGAAAGTAGCAGCAGCATTGCGATCAAACAGAGAGATATGGAGAGCAGTTGAGCTGATTGAGTTCTTAGAGAGGAAGGATTACCCTGTTGGGTTTGAGAGCTATGATTTAGTGGTTAAAGGCTGCTTGGATTCCGGTGAGAATATTTTGGCCGGGAAGGTGGTCATGAGGATGACAGAGAAAGGCTTCATACCGTATATCAGGACCAGGCACAAGGTCGTGGACAGGTTGGCTGGTGCTGGTGAGTGGAAGTTAGCTTATGCTGTGAGACAAAGATTTGCAGAATTGAGGTCTTAGTTCCTTCTGTTTCTTCCTTGAGTCCATGGAATGCTAGCATATAAGGGGGCTGGTTTTCAGTGGGATGTTTTGCACCTTAACTTTGAGGCCAATGTTCCTTGGTGCTGCTACTCAGCTTCTCAAAAGTCTGGTGATATATGGTAAAGTTCATGGACTTTAATTTTTCATGCACTTTAATTTTTCATGCATGGGATAAATGATGATTTTGAGATGAAAAATTTATTTGATATTGCGGATTTGTTGATGTAAACATATTGGGTCCCCAATGTAACAAAAAAATGTCTCTAGAAGTGTCACCAAATTCAAACTTGATACAAAATCTGAACAAAGATTGTGTGAACTGAACTACTTTTTGACTTAAAAGTTTATTCTTTATTGTTTGAACTCCTACATGGCATTATAAGCAATACCTGTTTTTCTTGTGTTGGTCAGTGTATAAATTTCATGCATGGAGTTTGTTTAGATGTTTTAAATAGTAGTAGTCATCTTCTCCTTTTGTACTATAACTGACTAATGACTTGAGTTTGATTGCCAATTTGTTTGTAAATCTGTCATCATAGTTAAACCGTGGATCGTTGTTAACTCAAATATGCATTTTTGATCTGTGCTTTTGAATTCTATTTGCATTTTTTATTTGTGCCTTTTGATTTCTATTTGCATTTTTTTCTTCTCATACAATGGACATTAGTTTTTACCTATATATATCAGTAACTTATATTGCATCTACCACTTACAGGATTTTAGTTTTTTTAATCTAAATCAACTAGTATAGACAAGAATTGTTGAGTGTGTTTGAGGACTAGAATTGGATTTGTATATAATAAGTGAACACATACTGTATTAGTTTTTACCTATATATATCAGTAACTTACATCGCCTCTACCACTTGCAGGATTTTAGTTTTTTTAATCTAAATCAACTGGATAGACAAAAATTGTTAAGCGTGTTTGAGAGCTAGATTTGGATTTGTATATAATAAGTGAACACAGACTGTAGGATTTAGCATCAACTGTAGTAAGATTGACATTATCTGGACTAGAGATGTGATAAAGTTGTACATAATAAGTTGGTCGACACTATAGATGATGAAGATTGAAGAAAAATGAGCTTTCAAATGAACTTTTGATGAGAAAGTTTTTTTTTTTTTTTAAATGCAAAAATAACAGAATTTCAGTTTTACTGTTAGTTACCGTTAAGAAAGATTTGTGGACTAACCTTATGTCAAAATAGCTTTCAGCCACTATGTGCTAGAGAGCTAGCATTGGCAGAGATACTATGTGGGAAACGAAAATGTGCACTCTATCTATTCATTTGATTTATTTTATTGATTTATGTTAACTATTTTCAGAATGTTATGTTGATTTTGAATGCATAAAAAACGTACAGTGTTTAATTCACCTTCTGAAATTAAGAAAGAAAAGAAAGAACAATCCCTCACATTTTGCTGCACATGCTTGAGGCTGAGATGAGCACCATTCTTCAAATATCTATTCTGAAAAGATATTGTTGAAACGCTTCAGCCATGCAAACACATGTGATGTTAGGGTTGTACTCCTTTAAGCTCCTTTTATTTCGGTTTCACTCTTTTCCTTTTGGTGTTAATTCTTTTTTAGATTAGCACAAACACAATTTCCAAAAAAGTAAAATGATTGTATCTCCACATTGCATTCGTTTTACAGAGAAGACAACGATACATAGAAGTGGTGAGAACAACCCCTAGATTTCTCTGACAGGTGAAGTTACTTCGACCAAACTGCTGCACTAGGAAAATTTTGATCTAGGTTTTACAGATAAAAAGAGAGTGCAATTTCAAATATTCTCACTCCCAAGTTGGACTCTCTACAATGTCTCACAATCAAAGAAACGTTCAACCAACCTTTGAGGTTGAATCTGGAATATCAGTTTCACAATTCGTTCAAAAGGGTGTTTAAATCACTAACAGGTGTAAGAAACCATGGCGGTTTGGTTTGGGTCAGGTGTGGACTGGCAACAAGAAAGAGATGATGGGTTTTATATGAGGGGGTCTGTGGAGCTTGCCAGAAAGGCTCTCATGTCTGCTAGCCCCAATCAATGGTGGGTTTTGTTATTGTCAAGGATGGCAAGGTTATTGGTCAAGAGTTTCACCCTAAAGCTGGCCAACCACATATTGAGGTAAACTTCTCTTCGTTTCCTTGTTTTTTATTTTCCTTTTGAAATGTGTATGGATCTATGTGAGTGATGAAGTCTGTTGGTTTTTAATTAAATGTCCGTTTGGTTTCTAAGGAATTGGGGAGTTTTTCTTGCCCCCTTCCCCCTCTTTCAACCCTTACACTTCTCGTTTATTTGTATTCCTTTTTATTGAGATGTTCCCAACAGTTTTCTTTTTCTCCTTTTGAAATTTGATTACATAATGACACAAGTTTGGTTTGCCAAATTGATCGTTGTGACTCGAGTGGACGATTCTTAATACCTATAGAAACTCATCATCTGTATACGAAATTTAACATATACTAAAGCTCAATCCACTGTTATACTGTTGACAACTGTTCATAAGCGTGCGTAATGACTGTCTTGCCCTTTACTTTCCATCAATTACGGGCTGCCACTGTGAGTGCGGGTTAAGAGGACGGTCTCGACTTGGTTTTGATAGAGGTTTACTGTGGTTTTCATGCGATAGAAGTTAGCTTTTCCGAATCTTCGATCTGTAAAGGTAATCATGAATCATCTGCTCTTCCGTTTTCAAATCTTATCTCGCAGATTTGATATAGAATTTGGAATTTTAATTGTTTGACTTGATGTGAGATTTGCAAATAATTGATCCGATAATTGATTGTTTGTAGATTTGATATAGGATTGGGGGTGTTTTGTTGTTGGATCATAGCGTTACCATTGATCGGCCCATAAAAGGTGATCCTCGGTGACTTTCTCTTCCTTCGTAATCTGGTCTGCGAATCATTGATTATTGATTCGTTGTTTTGTGTTTTATCTTTGATGGTCGGGTTGGACTGAAAGTGAGTGAGAGAGAAAGATCAATCTCTTTCGAATCAGATTGGGCTTTGTGGAAAACAGAAGAAGGCTTGCTGTTGTTTAGTTTATTCTTCTGAGGTATAGTCGGTAGACTTGGAATTGTTCTTATTCAGATTTGTTTTCTTTCTTTCTTTCTGCTCATTATCTCCTCTAATGTCAGGTGAGAGGGTTGGACTCTATTCGATCTTTAGCATCAGAGCTTTTTCCAATCTTCAATCTATTGATAAAAGGTAGTCATGATTGTGGGTCCTTTCTCCAGCAAAGGAGGATCATGGTTGTGAGAATATCTCATCACTTGAAATTCAAATATCTCCCTACACTTTGTCCTTTTTTCACCTTGTCAATTTGGGACCATTTGGGGGACAAAGGTGTAAGAGCATCTCTTGCACACTTTGGGACCAAAGAGGACACACATAGTTGATCAAAGAGAGGCCAAACACCAATTCTTAAGCATTCTTGACTCCATTCAATCATCTTCATCCTATCCAAGATCCATTTTCTCTCTAGAGAAGACACCACCATTTCCACCACTAAAACCACCATTTTCCACCACTACAACCTCCATTTCCTCCACCACTCAACACCACAACTCACCTTAGAGATTCCAAATTTCACTATTCTTACCAATATCAAGAGCTTGGAGCAAGGAGAATGAGGTGACTACCACCACATCATGTTCTTGGAGACCCATCTCCACCACCTCTTCCGGCATCATCAATAGTCACCCTTTACTCCCTATCTCTTTATGTATTTGATGTTTAATAGAATGTTGAACCTTGTGTATCTAGCTATGTGTGAGTAGTGAACTAGTTGGGGCTAGGGTTGAAAGCCCTAGTCAAACTTTCTTGTATTGATGCTTTTGTTTTTCAACCCTAGCCAAACTTTCTTGTATTGATGCTTTTGTTTATAAATTGATGCAAATTCATGTTGTCATTCTCACATGCTAAGTCAATAGTTGAATGCATTACTTAGACATAATCAATTTGAGTTATGTGTTTGCCATGACATGAAGTTTTTTCCTAGAGATTGATTACCTTTAGGCAAAAAGGGAGCACGAAAGCACACCATGTGTGCATGTGAGGGTAGTGAGCTAAAATCACCTAGAGATAGGATTGGTTTGCTTGCTTGGTTACCTAAACTCTAAGCTTTATGCATTTAGGGACAAAAGATTGAGACCTATCCGGTAATTGAATTTGTCTCTAGGTAGTTAGCTCTAGACTTATCCGGTTAGAGTTAATAAAATGAAAGGGGCTTAAGCCTTAGTAGTCCTATCTGGATGCTAAGAGGGTAGTTGGACAATTAGTTTTGCATCATTCATATTCAATTGTTTTAGTGCTTGCAAGAGAGGCAAAAGGTGAAACCTGATGCTCTAACTCTCATCCATTTGATAACAGCTTGTTTAGTTTAGCTGAGTTTATATTATTTGCTTTCATTGTTTTAATTTGAATAGAAACCAATCTCAAAATCAAAATCAAATCTCTACATACCATCTTGCACATACTCACCATGAACTTTGGTTCACTTGTGAGCCTTTGTTTGTGATTGTACATTTGCATATTCTTCTAGTTTTTCCTTAGGTTTTCCCTAGTTAGGAAAAGATTTACCAATCCTCGTGGGTTCGACATCCTTACTTAATTTCATATTCTATAACTTGTACCTCTTGCACTTGAGGGTGGCTTCAATGCTAACAAAAACTCTTGTATTTATGTATTGGATTAGTATGTATCATATGTTTGAAGTTTTCATTTTAAATTTGTGATCAATATGTATCACGCGTTTTGTATCTTATTCTTTAAAAAGACAACCAAGTGATTATGATCAATATGCATGAATTTCAATATGTATCATATGTTTCAACATACTTGTAACACTTCTTTTGATGAATGAATTTCATATTATGATAAAAAAAATAGCAACGGATTTGGGGCAAAAAAAAATTTATAGGTACTAAAAAATACATTTTGCAATAGTTCGTGTACCATTTGGAATTTTTATCTAGAAAAAGTACATGCCACGTAGGCGACTTTAACGGGAAAGTTAACTGAAATACTATATTTGGTAACGGCGCAATATTTAAGGTATCATTTGGGGTAAAAATGTTGTAGGTACCAAAAGTTTCATTCTGGAACTGTCTAGGTACCATTTGGAGGCTTTACCCTATTTCATATGCTATTGGTTATAGGATCATTTCACTGTACAAAATTGGATGCAATCCACACACAATTTGTTTACTAATCGCGGTCCATCTCGTCAACCTACTTGTCATGTAAGCTAATTTATTATCTATGTTTATCAAAAAATTTACGATACTTGCCATTCTAAATTAGGAATTTCAATTTCAAATTCCTCAAATTAGTCAAGGAAAATAATTATAACAAACAATATGCACTTAAAACTGA
This sequence comes from Rosa x damascena, assembly GCA_001662545.1. Classification (NCBI taxonomy): domain Eukaryota; kingdom Viridiplantae; phylum Streptophyta; class Magnoliopsida; order Rosales; family Rosaceae; genus Rosa; species Rosa x damascena. The sequence goes on along the minus strand of LYNE01002134.1, from coordinate 20,640 downwards.
TTATGTAAAAAAATAAATATGCATTTAAAACTATGTAAACATATCAATTATACATTCATAAAAAGTCAACAAGTCTCAAACAACATAATATATCTATATCATAAATTGGAAAGAAAAAAAAATCCTAAGATAAAGTAAGTACTATCCAATGAAAGTTGAAACAACATACAATACTTAGAGGTATAGTAGTAGACTAGTCCTACTTAATAGGTACCGAAAAACAAACCACCACTACTTACCTTTTCTAAAGATATGAAAAATGTATCTTGATTTCTAAAATATTACCTTTGTATTAGGTACCAAAAGTGCAAATGCATGTGTGTGCATGGGGTAATGAAAAAAGCGTAATGTAGTTTAACATTGTTCCTAATAAAAAATAAATGAAAAAAAACTGAAAGTAAGCTATTCCTTAAGATATATGTTTATACTAGGTACCAAAATTACAAATGTATTTACGCACAAAGTAATGAAAAAAAATCAAGGTAATTATAACATTGTTCCTAATCAAAAGGCAGTTAACATTGCACTCATACTTATATGGTAGACAAATATTAATTGTGAGAGAACACAATGATTACCTCAAATCATGGTGTGATGAAGTCACTGTAAATTATATGAAGTTTTGGAAGATTTATTGATTGAGATGTTTTCATATATAATATATATATTACATATATATAGAAACGAAAGATAAATGATATCATAATTATAAACGGACAAATCATGGAATTAATTATAAAATTTATGTTTTCAGTTGGTATATGATATTGCTTTGTAGACCCCGTACGTTTTCTTATTTATTTTATTTTGTCATACCACGTATGAGACTACATATTCGTAAGGTACAAAAATATTTGCGCTTAGGTTAAGAGTTTGAGGCAATTTTAAAGGATTAAAAAATTAGAGAAAATCCAATTTGGGTCTAGGAAATTTTTCTTAAAGTACCGAGGCTTAGGACAAATCCAAAAATTTTCCCGAAAAGATTCGGTAAAGTGTCGGAGAAATAAGGATGTTTGGAGTTGTATTTTCGGAATGAGTATGAGGGAAATTAAGAGAAAAATGAGGTAGAAGCAGCCCAAGCCCACTTGGCCCAAAAGGAGGGGCAAAGTAGACTTTTCGCACTCATTAAAGGGGGGATGTATATAAGCATCACACTCCCTCAAACCCTAGCCTCAAACACCATTTTCTCACTTTGCTCTCTCTCTCTCTCTCTCTCTCTCTCTCTCTCTCTCTCTCTCTCACTAGCTCTCCCTCTCTCTCATCCGACTCCCTCTCTCTCCGGACGCTGCCGCACCACCTCCGTGCCATTGCCCGCCGCCCCGTTGCCGGAACCCTAATGCGCACCAAAATTTCCAGATTTTCTCCTCTTCATTCCCTCTTCTCATTTCTCCAACCAAAATCATGAAATTTGGCCATTCAATCCTCCATAAACCCTAAAACCCGAAGCCAATTTGGGGGTTTTTGTGATTTCTTCATTCTAAGTTCAAATCAAGGTAATCTTCCTCCTAATCTAGCCTCTATTCATCCGATCTATACTTATTTCATCCCAAATTCGAGTTTTTGATTTTGATTTGTGATTTTGGTGCATGAACTCGATTTTCTCTTAAATCAAGAGGCTAGGCTACGGGTTTGGTAAAGATTTGTGGTAAGGATCTATCCCCTGCAACCTTGTTTCGAGTTTTTGGGTTGTGATGTTGATTTTGGACTGATTTGTAGGTGAAGAAAGCCAAGGAGGAGGAAAAGGCCATGATTTTTGAAGAAGAAAGGGTAAGGAATGAGTTTTGGAGTTTGTTTTGTTGGATTTGAATTTTTGTTGAATTATTTTGTTGGTGGAAAATTGTGAAAAGTAGATATTGGACAGGGTTTAATTAGTAGGATTTTATTAGCCGAGTTTTCAAAGTGTTGGTAAATTGTGTGAGGATTTTGGTGTGGTGGAAAGATCGGCCGCCGGAGAACCTGTCTGTGACGGCAGCGATGGCAATGGCCTGGCAGCTTGGGTGGGCTTCTGTTTATATAGCTTGGGTTTGGGTTTGGGCTTGGGCCGTTAGGTCTGGGTTCAATTCGAGCCAGCAAATTTTAAGGAAGAGCAAGAAGACCAACCTGTTGCCGAGGTTGAACCATTTTGTTGGAGGAAAATTGTGAAAAGTAATTTTTAGAAAATCCAATGTTTAGCTATTTAGAAAATTAAAATAAATAAAGTTCTACAAAAATTTTATATTAAAGTTGAGTTGTTTTATTTTCCACTGTTAGATTTACATTCATTGATGATTGAGCATACCTTTTGGTCAGGTGAACACCACTGTGGAAATGTAATAGCATCTTTATTGTTATAAACTTCAAACTATTGAATGTGATTAGGAAAGCCTACCACTGGCTGAAAGCTACTGGAGGCTAGAGTTATCTCAAGCTGCGCTATTGGCTTGTGGGAGGATCAATCTATGAAAATATGCAAGAGGTAAGAATGGGGCAAATAAAAAGACAACAAATCTTCTGGTTCAATGAGCTATGGAGCAGAAAAAAGAACTGTAAGAATCATTAAGGACCATTAGTCAGATTGCAAAAGTTTGCAAAGGAAGATGGTAGTAAGCCGGATCTTTTTCTAACTCTACATATGTAGAAACCATGGATATAAGAGAGCTTGAAAATATATCAGAAAATTTTAGGGTCTACAACATATTCCAGATGTTCATACAACATTTACAAACTTTAAGACATTTTGTAGCTAAGTCAATTATCCATATAAATCCTTAGCAGTGCGTCGTTTTTGATTACTTTGAATTGCATTCAAATTGTCTCATGTATGAGCTGAATCCATCTTCATGAAATGAAAGCCCATTATATACTTATACTCTCCAGTTCCAAGGCAGCGGGAGCAGTAACTGAGACCACTTCCACCACAAGTCTTGCACCTGCACAAGTGAATAAGACCCCAGAATGTGAGCACATTCAGAGCTAGGTAGTATAAATACAGACACACACACACACACACACACACACACACACACAAACACATGCTTGAAACGGATCGCATTGTTGGGCCACACCACAATGTTTTCCAATGACCAAACCTAATTATTTGTTAAGTATCCATCCTAGAATTTCCCTTACAAAAGACCAACCAGATCTGAAATAACTTTACTATTTGATTATCATCATCACATCATGAATATATTAGTCAATATATATATATATATATATATATATATATTGTGTAAAACTTAAAAGTCTTGAAACCTCACCATCTTCGGTAGCATTTGCATGTCAACAGAGTTTGTCCTCCCTATCATATATTACATAACAAAATTTAAACGGAAAATTGAAAACAATTAAAATTAAAATAAAAAGATAATAAAAAGAATCTGTAAATGAACTAAGAACCTGCACATCTAGCCACAAAGAGCAAAACAGGCCAAAGAAACATCCAAATTTGAGTATGAAATATGATGCGAGAACTACAAGCGAAAGTTTAAAGTAATGCTCAGGCCCGATGGTTTGCTTCCACATGATCTGAAGTTCGAACTCCCCTAAGGTACCTACTTAGTTTGCTGGTTGTAAATTTCGGCAGGAGGCCCTGGTTTCAAACCTTGGTCCATAATGCGGGTTATGTACGATTTATGGGTATCAACATAAAATGGAAAAAAAAAATGTAGAAGAAAAAAGATGAAGATGAGAGAAGTGGTGCATTGTGCTAAGTACAATAATGTGCCTATTGCACTTAGGTAGGGTACTTCTGCCTCTAGCACATCTTCGTCGTCATCTTTTGGACGAAATGGATCCTTCTTTGGATCAAGACTACGGACGACCATTGAGGTACTTGAAGGCTTAATCTTGTCAGTATTAAAACGCCTAAGCATCTTTTGGGTATAAGTTGATTGATAAATCAGGATACCATCTTCACGGTGCTCAAGTTCCAAACTGAGGCAAAACCATGTTTTCTCAAGATCTTTCATCTCAAACTCGGATTTCAAGTGTTCAGCGGTTTCCCTTAACTCTTTTAGGGTACCAATTATATTCATGTCATCAACATAAACCACTATTATTGCAAATCCGGAACTTGTCCTTTTTATGAACACACATGGGCATAGTTCATTGTTGACTTATCCCTTACCAATCAAGTAGTCACTTAGACAGTTATACCACATCCTTCCGGATTGTTTCAATCCATATAGTGAGCGTTTCAACCTTATAGCAAACGCGCTCCGTGGTTTAGAGTCACTTGATTTGGGTAATTGAAGTCCATCAGGAACCTTCATGTATATTTCTGTATCTATATCCCCATATAGATACGCAGTAACCACATACATAAGCTGCATGTTCATTTTTCACTCATTATTGACTTGATTTGACCCTCAATAAGATTTTTGTTGACTTTTATTGGATGGCAATAACATCCTTTATTGGAGGTCAATAAACCTCCTAAAACTTTAAAAATCAAGAACATCTTCATTTTTTACTAATTATTGACGTTCAATAAATTTTTTATTGAGGGCAGTATAACTTTTATTTGGAAGTAATAAAACTTAATAAAACTGTTATTAGAGGGTAATAACAGCTTTTATTGGGGGGTTAATAAACAACTTTTATGAGATCTCCGACGACCTCCGCGTGGACCTTCAGCGACCTCTGACGACCGGCGAGGATCCGACAACCTATGGCAATGTTCCAGTGTAAGTACAAGATTTTGTACATGTTGGTTGTTAGCATTCCCATAAAAAACAAATGAAGTATATCATGTCATTTCATCACTAAAAAAGCTGAAAAAGTGCATCAAAACTGATCTCTGAGATGTCTCAGGTAAATACATTTCATGTGTCTGCATATGCATTGGGATTGCAACCAGTATTGCATTTTCCAAGCCTGTCTGTGGTTTTAGGTCATCCTTATTTGGAATGTATATTTCTGGTATTTAAATATTGATTAGAAAAGATATTTTCAGCTAGTTTATTTGACTGTTTAAGAGTATCAGTCCTAATTAATTTAGAACCGTTTTAAACTAATTGAAAATCTTTCCTTAAAAGTTTTTTTTTCCTAATAGGAGTCAATTAGGTTATAAACATTGATTGAATAGGAATCTTTTTTTTCTCCATATAATTCTGAAAAAGTGGTCTAGGTTTTTAGAGCTTTTGGTGTGAGATTAGTCGGCATCTCATATCAATACAAAAGGTGTTCTTGCTTAGCAAGAAAGTTTCATGTATACATCATTAAAATCACTTGTTCCTTGTTAAGTGATTCATTGCTCGTACACTTGCATAATTATCTCGAGATCAGTGGAGAAGTCCGCGATGCAAGAAGATTGAAGGTCGTGGTCAGTATCTTTCATTCATGTGAAGAAGATAGAATAGGTTCGAGTCAAACACATCATCTAGGAAGTCTAGTGATTGTAGCCGTGGTTAGTGCTACTTTTGTTTGTAAAGAAACTCTTTCTTAACCATTATTGGATTGTCTTTCATTTGAGCTTTCAAGAGTTAGATCCCCGCAGTGTTTTTAACCTCAATTTGAAGTTTTCATTGGGTAAACAAATTGCTGTGTTTATTGCAAATTTCTGTTATCAGTACCTGTCAGGATAGCAACCTTGCTTTGGATCCCCAATATCCATAAATCGTTCATCGTAGCATTTTCAATTGGCATCAGAGCGGGTTCTAAAACTTTTAGTAGATCCGAGAACAGGATGGAACGTGAATGTGACAGAGCCGCTAGTTGGATAAATTGTCCCCCATGTTTTGATGGTGAAGATTACTCGCAATGGAAGATCATGATGAGGACATTTCTTTATTCTCAAGATAAAAATATGTGGAACATTGTTGAGACTGGATGGGAACACCCAACCAAGACTGAAGAGCCAAAGATGAAGGATGCTAGTTCGTCTACAAGAATTCTTAAGCCTAGAGAGGAGTGGATTCAAGATGAGATTCATGACTGGAAGGGTGACTTCAAAGAAATAAACAGTCCTTTCACAGCCTTGTCCAAGAGGGAGAGAGTTCATATTAGTCATTGTGAAACGGCTAAAAAGGCATGGGATATTCTTGAAGTTACCTATGAAGGAAATAAAAAGGTTCGCTCTCAAAAACTTCAAAGACTTGTCTTAGAATTTGAAAACATGGCTATGGGTGAAGAAGAGCCAGTTGATGATTTTCATGCTCGTCTTCTAAATGTGACAACTCAAAGTCATAGTCTTGGTGATCCTTTTGAAGAGCATCAGATTGTCAAGAAAGTTCTGATCGAGGTCTCTTTCATCAGAGTTTCAATGCAAACAGACAGCTATAGAGGAGGCTCAGGATTTGGACACATATTCTCTTGATGAACTTGTAGGTAATCTCAAAACCTTTGAGATGAGGATCAAGCCTGAGAAAAAGGTCAAAAAAATGTTGCTTTCTCTTCTGTTAAAATGAAAGATGTGGATGATAGTGGTTTTGTGGATTTTGCCTTACTAACCAAAGAGTTTAAAAAATTTCTTTAAAATAAAAATTCTTCTAGTAGTACTTCAAAAAGTTTATCTGAATAAAAAAGGCGGCAATTATCTGAAAAACCTAAATGTTATGAATGTACATGGTGGTATTGGTCACATCTCTTCTGATTGTGGAAACATAAAATATAGCTCACGAAATGACAGGGCTATTAAGTCAACTTGGAGCTATAGTGAGGAAGATTCTCAAACTGAGAATGAAGAAGAGGTCATTGCATTCACCTCCTCGCTTCATCTTGAGGCATCTGATGATTCTGACATTGAAGGTGAGATTTTTGATGTATCTGATGAGGAAACTAATGATAAACATAGGGAATTGTATAGAGCACCAAAGAGTGATGCTCAAAAGAAATCTCAAGCTGGAGAACGAGATTGAGCAGATTAGAAAAAGAAAGGAAAAGTCAGAGCTAAACCTTGAATTAATCATGCTTGTAAAAAATGGGAAGGTGAAAATGCATTCTTATACTGACAAAATTGATGCTTAGCAAGATGAGATGTAATCCCAAAATTGCGAGGTGGAGCGTACTGAATTGATTGACAAGATCAAGACTCTTCAGGTTGAAATCAAAGCTCAATATAATCTAAATGATTAAATACTGCTTACTCCC
>LYNE01002133.1:39286-50511 GCA_001662545.1 Rosa x damascena | reverse complement strand
AAAAAAAAAAAAAGACAATTTGCTTTAAAGCAGCCAGAATCAAATCTGCAGAATTAAAAAATAAAAAACGTGATTTTTTTTTTATTTTTTTCTTTATCCGAATACAATTATGTTCATCTGGTTTAGGGCTGTCAATTTCGACACGACCTAATAACACAACTCGAAACCCGCACAAAATAAAGCGGGTTGAACCCGCACAATTAAAAAGCGAGTCGGCAGCGGGTCAACCCGTCATGACCCATTTAATAAACGGGTCGGCCACGGGTCAACCCGCCAACACAAAGTGAACCCATATAACCCGATTATGCTATACTTCTTCTTGAAATTTTGGACGTTGGGAGTATTTGATCCTAGAATTGGACAATTTGAAATATTTTGCTTCATCATTATTGGATTTAATTATTTATGAATTATATATAATTATTTATGTTCTTCGTCTTATGAAATTTTTAGTGAATTTAATCAATTTATGCATGTTTTTAGTTAAATGGGTCGCAGTGTTAACCCTTAAATGAGTCATTTTGTCCAACACGACACGACCTATTTATTAAATGGGTTAAGCGGGTTGGAAACGGGTAACCCGTTTAATAAATAGTTTGAGTTTAAATTTTCGACATGATTAATAAATGGGTTGGGTTCGGGTTTGTCTCTTGTGACACGACATATACCTTGACCCGACATGAACCCAGCCCGACACGACCCATTGACAACCCTAATCTGGTTAGTTAATTATAGACTAATAATTATTTTTAAGTTGAGATATTTTATTTTTCACCGTTAGATTTACGTTTAACGGTGATTGAGCATAATTTTCATGTTTGATTGCTGATTAGGTGAACGTTGCTGGACCCAGTGGCGGAGCCAGAACTTTAAGCTTATTAGGGCACAAATAGAAAATATAAAACATACAAAATTTATAAATAAAATTTCTAGCTATCAATCAAAATGGTTATTGTCATCGACGTAATTTCATGTTTTAAAATCATTTTAACACAGTCTCATTCTCTATATTAGTAAAATATTTTTTCGCAATAAATGAAATCAAACAATCTTTTATCAGATCGCAACAATATTTAATTTTCTTTTAAATAAATATATTAAGCAAGAAAAAAAGTACAAGTAGAATTGAAAATAGCATAAAAAGATCACAACAATATTTGATTTTCTTTTAAATGAATATATTAAGCAAGGAAAACATTATAAGTAGAATTAAAAATAGCATAAAAAGTATTGATGTGAAGGAGAATTGAATTGGGACCTCAACAATAGCAGAGCCAAGCCTAACCACTGCACCAACCTTATAGTACATGATTGTAGGTAACTAAATTTTATTTTTATGTTGAAAAGTTGAGTGGGGCACGGGACCCACTAAGTCCCCACGTGGCTCCGCCTTTGCCTAGACTTGAATAAGCTAATTTACTAAATTTAGTCGATTTTTTTCATCTTGTTTTCATTGAACATGTTGTATGATTTAGGGTGATAATTGAAGCACATGCATGTATATTCTATAATGTGAGATCAAATATTCATAATTTTTTTAGCTCAAAAAAATGGACCATTTGACATGAAAATATGGTATAGAACTCCTTGTATTGGAGTTTAGTGGTAGGTAGGGGTTTCACAATCTAATAACAATTCCCGAATCTAACCCAAAAATTCAATCGAATATGGTTGGTTAATGCATTATGCATGGGATTGATCTTTTAATTAGCATATCCAACACGAATTTCAGTTCATGGTATATTATTTTTGTCTTAATTAAAAAATCTATGGATGAGTTCATTTTTTATTCAAAAAAAAAAAAAAATCTATAGATGAGATTAGTCGTATAGACATTTAATAAACAATTTACTTACATTACGAACTATGCTCTCCACTTTGTTCTCTCTGTTTCTCTCAAGCTACCGCTAGTAAATTCCTTAAGTTTTGGCTAGTAGCAGTTTCTTCTTTAATTCTGAGGGCAAGTACTTGAGGTAGTGACCTACTTTGGTGAGTGCTGGAGGAACTGGTAGATTACTTGGTGCACTACATAACACATCGTCTGGGATAAGAAAAGAGATGAAGTCCTTATATGAGCAGATCTATATCCTCATAGTATGACGTGTTTTGGAGGGAAGTGTTAGCATTTCATAAATGGTTCAACCTGACATCGATCCACAGACTTGGAGATATTTAATCCTACTAAGAAGAGCTTGTGGATGAAGTAATGCTCGTACAATTCGGGCTTGTATTTGGATATTTCATTTGAAAATGCCAAGTACCATGAATGGCAAAAAAGATTGCAAGGTTGATCGATACCTCATCTCATAAGATTTTAGACTAAAAGAAATCAACCCTTCAAAAGAATAGGAATTACTCGTTTGATGCAAAACAACAAACACAATTTCTGGCTAAACTAATGCCCCAAGTTTGAGAACCAAAACCAATACAAGAGAGAGTACCTAAGCAATAGGACAACAATTCACTAAGTGACAATAGAGCATGAAGGTTCTTTTTTTAATTTTTTTTTTCCTAATTAAGTCTAAATTTGCCACTTTTTGACCAATATCTTATGGTCCTAATCGGCTAATCCTATAATCCTAATCCTATATCAATTATTAATGATGCCGCTGGTGTTTTCTGAAAATCCAATCCAATCCAAAATGCAAGAAATTATAAAAAAACAACATCAAATCAAATTAGTATTACATGTTGTTAGTAAGGTCCTTTCACACATGGGCAAATAGTCTTCCTAGTCTCAATCGATGGCCCGACGGAGCCACGGAGGAGGAGAAAATTTGCCGTCTAATTAAGGGCATCTTTAACAGTTGTTGACCTTCACTTCCGGTTAGGTAAGTCCGTAACGGCAATCCGAAATTACGAAAAGCGGCCTTCCTGTCCGTCTGTTTATGTCATATACGAAGGCGTATATTCCCTTATGCTCTCCATTCTTGTCTCCACTGCAGAGTTTATATGAAGCTCCATGTTCAATACGATGATAAGTATGACGATCTTTGTTTTTAGTAGAAAATGATTATCTGCTTCGTGGGCTCTTTGGCGTAGTTCTAGTAGACAAGAAAGGTTTCTAGTTCTAGTTGTTCCAAAAAGATGGAGCAGCTAGCTGCACGTTCACTTGAGATTCCAGATTCGAATTCCTCATTCTACAATATGAGGAATTCATGAGTTAAGTTTTGTGTTTATGATAATTGCTATTTGAGAGACGAGGCAAAAAAAAAGAGTCATCTTTTAGGGTTTAGGATAGTTTTAGGGTTTAGTTAGACAAAAGTGTTGAATAACTATATTTTCGATATACAAAAAATAGAATTCAAACTCACTCACAACATGTCTATTAACGTGTATTATACCAAGGAGGCCTCCGATATTCTTGGAGCGATCTCGGAGTACGAAACCTAGGTTTCGTGTTGCTAGCGGCTGTGTAGCTTCTCTCCCCAGACCAGGCAAGACTGCGGCGCGCTCTCGGGTGCGACGACGGTGTGGCGGCGGTGCGGACTTTGGTCTGGATCGTGGTGGGTTCGGCGGTGGCGGATTAGCTTCTGGGTTGGTATAGATCTGGATCTGCAGGAGATCGTGGTGGGTCCGGTGTAGGGCTGCAGTCTTGGCATAGCACCGTGACGGAGAATTCCTGAGTGGGAGAAAGGCGGCGGTGACGCTTCCAGAGCGGGAGTCGATCGGCGAGTCAGGTGGGGATACTGGCTTCCAGTGGGTATTGTAGGGGATCAGATCCTCTCCGACTGGGTTTGATTGTCGGCATGTAGCAGAGCGGCAACGGACCCGGGGACTGTGATGTAGTGCTGGAGAGGCCGGCCGCCGGAGAGATTGGTGACGGGGGTGATGGGGCGGCAGCAGAATTGGGTTGCTGCTCACTTTACTCAGAGTTGGGTTTGGGTCTTTGGGTCTGGCCTCAAGTTTGAGTTGTTGGGTTTTCTGTTATGGGCCAGTAGGGAGGGTGTTTTACCACCCTCATTTGTCACTTAGTGATGAAGGTGGGTCTGGCCTGAGATGTGGACATTCTTGGGCTTTCAGGTCGACTTCTGGTCCAGAACCAATCGTTTCGGATCAAGGCTGTTACGGGAGTTGGTAATTATCTGGAACAAGATTGGCGTTCAAGCGGCTTATGGATAAGGAGTTGCTCATATTTGTTGGCTAGGAAGTGACTTTCTATTGGCACCACAATTGCGTGATTGGCACCACAATTGCGTGATTGGCACCACAATTGCGTGATTGGCTAATGAGAGGTTAGAATATGATTTTGCCCTAGAAGACTTTGGAGTTTCTTTGTCTATAAATTTGCTAATTATAGCGAGCTTATCAGTGACTTGTAATGAGTTTGCTTTGCTTAGATTAGGGTTCCGGATTTTCTTGCCGGCTATCTTTTTGTAAGTGCAGCTAGACTCTAGCCATTGGCTGAATGCCGGGCTATTGATTCTAATGATATCAATTTCTATTCAAAAAAAAAGAATTCAAACTCACTAGCTAGGTGTGAGAATATAAAATAAAAGATAAGTAAACAAAAGTCTAGGACAAGTATATTTTCGATATAAGCAGTAGATCAATACCAACAAAAGTACGAACGAATCCAGACTTGCTCGGTGCGAGTGCCCCAAGTGAAAATTCTGTCTAGAATCTACAGAAGGCAGTGAGTGTCCCACTCCAATAATCATGTTCTATTTGTTCTTTTACTCTCTCGCATACTTAGACGGCAAGCATGCTACAAAGACAAGAGGATGATGCCAATTGCCAAAGTCCAAATGAAAGCAAGTTTAGCACAAAACACATGATTTAACTTGGTTTAAGTAATAAGGTAGAGGAAAGCTTTCTCACCTGTAGTCACATTGCCACCTATAAAATGGTTTAAGATAAGACGTACGTTTTGGCCTGACGGCAAAACCTGATCAAGAACAGAATTGACCTGGCTCACTCAGTGCCTCCGGAACTTTGAAAAGGGATGAGGTTTTAGTATTTTGTTCTGTTCCCAAAAGCAACATGAAAGCCACAACCAACAATGATTATTATTGCTGCAACAACTCAAAACCTTCCAGCTTTTCCATTCATTTGCTTCACAAAAAGTGAAGGCACATACTCAATTGGTAAGGATTAGGAAAGTGATGCTTTGAAATATTTATAATGGCACTGTTTCTAAAGGAAGATGAGTGCCAGCCTTACTAATCACATGAACAATATGATATTCCCAGGCATCCCACACCTACACCAGCCTTGACTCATCTTTAACTCCCATTGAGATTTCTGAGGAAAATAAAATGCATAAAAGCTATACCTATAAAGTTATAATCTATAAAGACTACTCAATGAAGATTTGTAACTCTTGTTTTTAAAAAAAAAAAAAATTCAAAAAAATTCATAAAAAATAAATAATAAAAATAATAAAAAATAAAAAAAATAAAAAATAAAAAAGAGGAAAGGAAAGCATCTATGTAAAGAGACCCAATAATAAGATATCAATAACAGCTCCTAGGACATTCCCTACATGATATGCAGACAAGCTTTCACACCTAGAGTGACTCTGTTATGTGTATAGCGTTTAGGGTTTAGGAGTGCACAGTACTTGTCACAATGCAATGCACAGTTTTGCTATTCCTTTCTCTCCAGCAATACCAGACATGACAAATATTTTAATTGAAGAGAGCAAATTGTTCATTGAAAATAAAAGACTAGGATATATAGGCATTCCTAGCACACTAACAAGAAGCTGTCCAAGTCTATTGCTTTCAAACATTAGTTTTGTGCGGCTTACTGTCATACATTAGTCTCGTGCCATTGTCTCATTGCATGAATGCTAATAGAAAGTTGGAAACTTACCAGGTCCTACAGAACTCCCACTTCATTTCACATTGAATTGGAGCAATATGTCCCCATCTATACCAACTTTGGATAGCCACAAGAGAAAATGATGTAGTTTCTAGCAGATACTTGCATACTGGAGGAGTTGCTAATGACCCATGACATCAAATAACATACATGATTGACATCACATATTTGTCTAAATAAGAAATCAATCTATCTCAAATCCTAATTGATTATTTATTGGTATTGTTGCCAATGCAATCACTAGTTCACTACTACTATTTATATTATCATTACCATTTCTACTACTACCACCAATTAGTAAGAATACATAATCAGATAAGCAAAAGCATACCCATGAGTATTAGACTTATTAAGTTGTTATTGTTATTACTTCCACCCTCTTGAGGTGTTACACAACCTAACAGATACTCATAACAAAACCCTTATCATAATCTAAAAACCAGGTATAAACCTGGGGAAAGAGGCAACGTGAATGTTGCTGTATTGAACTCTTCTCTCTTTTCTCCATGTATGAAATCTAGTATCACAGATAGGAATTATAGCAAAATGAAAAATGTAAACAAAAAACATGCACGGAACAAAGATAAGTCATATTTACAATAAGCAGGAGTTACATATCTTCTGACAGAATGCAATCAATGCATATCTAAACTATGGATTGATAATAATGCAGAAGCCTAGAATGGATCTTGAATGATTTATGGGAATAAGTTTACCACAATATTCCAAAGTATGAGAACTTGGAATAATTAGTTTTTGTCTCTATTTAGTATTTACACAAATGGAAGAATCCTCATATGGTACCTGGACTATTGTGTAATGCACATTTTGGTACCTAAACTTTCAAAACTACCCTGATGGTACCTGAACTATTGCTCCGTTTCTCCATATGGTACTTCCATCCAATCTGCCGTTAACTTTGCCTACGTGGCTCATTCTTATAAGATAACATTCATCTCCCAAAAAAAAAAATTTAATAGGCAAAGTTAACAGCAGATTGGATAAAAGTACCATATGGAAAAACGGAGTAATAGTTCCGGTACTACGAGGGTAGTTTTGAAAGTTTAGATACCAAAATGTGCATTGGACCATAGTTCAGGTATCATTTGAGGATTTTCCCCTTACACAAATCCAAACAGATTTTGATTTCCACCCTCTCCCAACTAGCTGAAATTCAAACAGCTTTTGTTAGTTATCAGGTTATGGATTATGTCATTGGTTTTGAAGGACAATCTCTGGGGACCATGCAACAACGAAGGGGCAGATTTTTTGTTGTATGAGAGTCATGCAGGAATTTTTAGGTTAGGAAAGGTCTTACCATATTCGTGAGTTTAGATGTTAGGATTCTGCATTCTACGATTTTGACGGGTAGCTTAATTGGCATGCAAAAGTTATCTATGTAAATCCCCTGTAATTTTATTACCTTGGCTCAGTTGGCTGAACTGAGTTTATTTGATGCCAGAAATTATGTTACTTATTCAATATCAAGAATAAGATTTTTTAGACATATTTCCACAATCCTAAGTCTACCAAGGAATATTCTACTTAGGAAGAGAGCTTGTATTTTCGTTAAGGGATAAAACCTAAAGCAAAAACGTCTTCTCTCTTTGAGAAAATCCTAAGGAGGCGGCTTCAAGACCTGTGAGCATTCTCGTCCGGCGGCGGCTCTCGCCTAGGCTGGCCTCTTGGCTTCGTCGAAGCCACATGGCTTTGCTACCGGGCGGGATTTGAATGATTGCCTATGTAGCTCTTGGGATGGAGTGGTTTGAATCAAGGTTTTTGCAGGGTTTGTTCTTGGGATTCCGGTGGTCGTCTTGCTACTCCGGTAGCCTTGTTGCCCGAGACTAGAGGACTTGTTTTGAGAGCGTCGGCTTGTGGTTTCGATGGAGGCAGAGGCCGTGTGTTGTTGGGTCGAGCAATCCAGTGTGGAGGCATCATGGAGGCGTGCAATGTTGGTTGTGACGGCGTCAAGGCGGTGGTGCATCAGGGCTTCTGGTACGGCGGTGGTTGTCGGGTCAAGTCAAGGCTGCCTTGATGGGCCTTGGTTGGGTCACCCCTCTCTGGGCTGCGTTTTTGGGCTTCTATGGTGGGCTGGGGTTTTGCCCTAGGCTCATCCCTGTATTTTTAGTTTGTCTAATTACAATAAATTCCTTATTTTTAGGAAGCAAAGCATCGGTGTGCACTTTATGTATCTCTAGCGCCTTTAGAGTAGTACCAAAGGAGGGTATTTGCTACCTCAAAGTATTTGATTGTATAATGAGTAGGACTATATGTACGTACCACTTGTGGGTACTACCACTAGCTTCTTGTCTATCTATGCCCTTAAATGATAGCAGAAGGGTATGTAACAGCCTATATATTTTTTCTTGATTAAAAAAGAATAAGGAATATTCTACTTAGTGAACTAAGTCAAAGTTAACTTTACATGGGCATGCTTCCTGAGTACTTCTGAGTTCTGATACAATAGATGTTACTAGTAAATTGACCCGTGTGATGCTGCGGGTTTGTTTTTTTTTTTTTCAAGCTTCATATGTAATAGATAAATACTCGCAGCATCACGCGGGTCAATAATAGATCAACAGCAATAATAGAGTTGTTATATCCCATTTATTGTTGATCTAAAAAATATAGGCGGTACTTAGAATATGATTTGTTTTGTTGTTAATAATTGATTAACAATAAATGGGATACAACAACAACAACAAACTTTTTCCATGATTTATAGAAATTTACAAATACAAAACAGAATTGTTCTCCCTTATAAAAAAATAATAAAAAAAAAAAGTTATGACAGAATTATAATTTGAGTCAAAAGACACCGTCACTTCATTTTGTGAACAGTGATAAACAGTGTTAGGAGCTTTAGTATATTTAGAATTCCTATATCATTTGATAGTGGTATCCTACAAGAGCATGAGAAGTCAAAGTAGGCGTAGAGTCAGTACATAAATGTAAAAAGCTTTCGCACAGATCACTGGCAATGTCAAAAAGTTCAACTAATGGACACACAAATGTTAAAAAAAATCTTTGATATTAACCTATTTAAGAGACGCAACCAAATGGACATCCCGAGCTGGCGAGCTAGCTAGTCAGAGTGAAAAGTAAGATGAAAAAAACAAACTTACAATACAGAATCTAAAAATTGTCTTTCATTACTTCCTCTTTAAAATTAAGCACCCAAGAATTAAGCCTTTTATACAATCTTTTTTACAGAAAAGCAACCGAGACAGTAACAATAAAATTATAATAATAATAACAATAGAACTGTAAACTGCAGCATAGGTATTACAAATTGCAATGCAAAAACACGATCGATCAAAATACACAAGAATGTAGAGATGTAATATTTCAAATGAATCCCAAATATTTAAAACAAATAAGCTGGAGAAGTAGAGTTGTGAGATTTGAAAACTACTATAATCTAAAAATCAAAATAGCGAGATTACAAACTTGGTAAGATTAATTACTTACAGCACAAAGCAACCAAGCAGTTGGGCATTAAGCAGGTGACATCACCAGACTCTTGTTCGGGGTCGTCCAGTAACTCAAAGATGTGGCTGGAATCCTCACTGTAGTCCAGCAGTGATTTGACGGAGAAGGATGTTGAACCATCATCTGTAAAACTAAAATGGACATTATCATTTAGTTCAATACGGCATACTTGTCATTTACTTGCAGAGTAGGCGATGGGAAATCTAGTGACTTAAAGATTACTTACTCATTATGTATCAAAATGCTTAAGGCAGGGAATCTGAAATAACTTGGTTATCAAACTAAATGTTAATGACATACACCTAAGAATATATATGTGATTCTGTACTGAATAGCTTCCTTTATGGGAGGAGGCTAAACCCTAGACTGAATCATATATAAACCTGGTCCCTGCAATCTCACCAACACCAGACATTCATATACTCGCCCCATAGAGAGATTAGATATTGAGAAGTGCAGAAGACAAGTGTTGGAGATCAATGGCCTCTTCAGGTTTGTTGACTCTTCAAGAACACTTTACTCATTCATGTTGCTGCAAATATGTTCATGTACTTTGTGCTTATACAATTGTATCTCTGTACCTTGTGTGTTGATTCTTTGTAATAACAGTATTACAGATTACATCATCACCATCAAAAAGTAACTCAAATGTTCAAACAAAAAGACGCATCATCCCAATCCATGCTTCTCAGTTTCATGTGATACGAAACAGCCCTTGGCGAAGCGGACTCGTCGACTCCTAGATGACCAAAACTATACATGAGTGGTGCATCATAACGCATGTCCCAGCCCCTAGTTGAAATGGTAAGTAGAAAGCTCGGATTTGCTCAATTGAAGAATCATCTGGTTGCCAACATGGTTGCAGCGGATTTCGTGGGTAAACATTATCCTATGACCACCACCAAAGCCTCCCAGTCTCCCACGTCGGAAAGGGAGAGGACCACCTGAGCACATAGAAGGGATTGCCTTCCAATTGCGAAACTCAGCGTCAAAACAATGTACTTGAGTTTTTGGGACTGAGACCAAGAACTTGGTGCCCCCCACAACTGCACAAGAAAGTAATTGGGATCGTACTCGCCCCATAAATCCTCTTTTTCAAAAGGAGGAGGCTGAATAGGGAGCCAACGTTTGTCTTTCTTCTTGAGTACCTTAGTGGTATAGTTAGGAAACTCTTCATCCTAGCTGAGAGCATAGAGATCCCCGGCCAGCTCAACCAGTAGGAGTCAGAGTCGTTGTTGTTGTCATCTGATGAGGACGACGACTCCCTATCCTCAGAGTGTGACGAGTCCTGTACGCCGGTGAAGATAATTTGGGAACGTAGACGATGCAATCCATATGTAAGGGAAGATGAGGCCCCTTCAATTTGACCACTTCGTGCAGACTTTGTTGTAACTTAATACTGCGTTTTAATAGTAAACCGTTCAAAGTGATGGGAGTGGATGCGAATCATGCGATAACCTGGACGGATAGAGACCTCTAGTTCCTCCACTGTACATATATAAAGACCTCTCATCGATCATCACCCTTCACCTTCTCTGATGGTTTTTCACCGTGACTTCCAATCTTCTATATGATGCGACTGCCGAAGGCGCAGTTATTGTTATACAGCCCTAGATAATGTACAGAATGGTGAGCCCTAGACCGCTCTACGAGGATCTATGTACTGAGGCTAGAGGTCAAGGTTTTATGTCCCCCTCTATGCACTCTTCTGATCTTCTTAATATAATAACTAATAATAAGTCAGGCGTGGGAATGAGCCTCCCATCTACAAATTACAAACAGAAGCACCTTAGGGCATTTGAAACCTAGCAGATCTAGAAGTAAAGCATTAGAAGAAGGCATAAGCAGGGAACGCTCCCAAATTTGAATTCCTACATCATAATTAATGCAGATCATGATGGAACTGC
>LYNE01002133.1:19626-36997 GCA_001662545.1 Rosa x damascena | reverse complement strand
GAGCATCCAAATCAAGCGAGAATCGCAGAGCTCGGAGCAATGTCCGTGGAGCACCGAAGCGGCTGTCTGAATGTGCTTCGGCAACGGCGAATTGGGCCGAATTGGGAAACCCTACAATGGAGAAGGAGAGGGAGTTTTTTTTAATTTTTGGTTTGGTTGGAAAAATAGGAATATGGGGGATTTTGGTGTATCTGAATTTGTGTGGGTTTCTCCTCCGGGAGGAGAAGAGAAGAGAAGGAAGGAGAGGTGGCAAAGATACAAGTGGTTTCGCCGCGCGTATCCATTTTTATTAATATACCAGCGCGTGCTTTACACCGCAATGCATTCAAAACATTTTCTAATCGGATAAATTGTTCCTTTTAGTGTCACCCATGGATTGGAAACTTACTCAAAAAAGCAACAAAGTTAAAAAGAGTAGATGTCACAAGTAGTCATCAATATTCATGTCATTTGATATTTTGATTCACAATATTCTAAAACTATATCACATTGGTACCTCAAGATTAATTCATGATATATTTTTAGTAGTCACCATTACTAACACGGGTGGATTAATTGAGATACCCATGTAAACAAGCAACCCTAGAGTTGAGACAAGAGAGCGGCGGCGACATTCTATCGGTCTAGCAGCAGTGCGGCGTCTCGTCGCTAATCTGTGGGGTGCTGACACGTTTCTAAGGCGTGTTGGGGATCGACGTTTAGCGTTTGGCAAATAAAGGCTGAGTGGGTCAGATCGAGTTTTGGTCTTTGTGCAGATTGAGCATCAACGAGTTTATATAGATTGAGCGTCAGTTAATTTATGCAGACTGAGCGCGTTAACGTTTTTGGGTAGGTCGAAAACATTTTTTCCGCCTGGTCTTTACAGGCTTAGCTTGGACGTGGTGGTCGTTGAGTCGAAGAGGCACCAAGGTCGTCTAGTTTTGGTAGTTATCTAATCGACAAGAGATGGTGTGGTGGAAAGGTAGGCCACTGGAGGACCCGATGCTGGCGGTGGTGGCGATGGCCTGGCAAAGAGTTTAGGCTTCTACTTACTTAGCTCGAGCTTGGGCTTGGGCCTGGGCTTAAGTCGAGTCAAAAGATTTCAAAGAAGAGCACGAAGACCAACCTATTGCCAAGATTGTTAGCTACTATATTTTAATTTTTGCTATTAGACAATTGGACGCAAGTCTCTTTTAGGTATGGGTAATCTCTATAAGCTTTTCTAAGATGTTTCTAGTTCTTATTTTTACCACATTTGTGTGCCAGCAAATTAAACTAGATAAATGATTTTTCTTTAGGAAGCGAGGTTGTTCTTGCTTAGTTAGGCTTGCTTTATGCGAGCATCCTTTTATATTTTAATGAGTTTAGTATTGGCTTAGAGCATTTTTAGCAATGCTAGCCATTTTTTAGTCAAATTTTAGCCAAAGTAGCTAAAAAGTCATTTTGGCTAACCACTTTATAAATACGTCTGCATCAGTACTCTCTATTTTAGCTAGTTTTGGATTTATATTATTTTTTAAATGAAAATTAAATACTTTAAATGTATTTATAAATTACATAAGAGAAGGGAAGGAGAGGTAGCGTGGCAAAGCTACAAGGGGGCAAAGGCCTCTCTCAATTGGCTTCGCGCGTATCAATCCTTGTTAATACACCAACGCGTGCTTTACACTGCAATGCATTCAAAACTAGGGGTGTAAATGAGACGAGCTGAGCTGGAGCGAATAACCAGGGTGATCATGTTCGGCTCATTTGTTTTTTATCGAGCTCGAGCTAGGTTAAAACTTGATTTTTTTTTTCTATGCTCAAACTCGGCTCGGCTCGACTCGATTTATTAGACAAGATCGAGCTTAAATAGACTCGGCTGGGTTCATTTGACTTTAAATTTAAAAATTAAAAAAGGAAGAAAGAAAATTTAAAATAATAATCCAAAACTAACCATCACACAAATCCCTTTTTGTAAAAGTAAAATGATAATTGAAATTAGTCTACTCATTTCATTTCATAGTCCCTTTATAGAGGGAGAGAATTACAACGGAAATATCAATTACAATGATGACATTAAATGATTATTGATCCATAATCCTTACTGATTGATGGTAATCGCTAATTCCTTGATTTCCTCTCCGTCAATCACTTTGACGAAGGCACATAATGTGTTTTTCCTTGAACACTTTTAACTTTATTGTAATATATTTTACTTAAAATCTCAGATTCTCTTCTAATTGAAAAGGAATGTAATAAAAAGAATTAAAGATTTGAAATCAGAAAAATTATATTTTTATTTATACTATAAATTTTCATGAGTCGAGTTTTAACAAACGTCGAGCTTTAACAAACTCAAGCTACTCATGAGCTAGACGAGCTGAATATATCATGTTCAAGCTCGGCTCGTTTTTTTGTTGACCTAATATTGAGCTCATACTCAGCTCATTTATCTTACGAACACGAGCCAAACGAGCTAAAATCGATCCGAATATGAGTCGAACACGAGTTGTATCGAGCCTATTTACAGCCTTCTTCAAAACATTTCTAACCGGGTAGATTTTTCTTTTACAGTCACCCGTGGACTGAAAACTTACTCAAAGAGCAACAAAGTTAAAAAAAAAAAGTAGATGCCACAAACAGTTTTTGAAGTTTGGGCTATTCGATACTTTAATTCTCAATATTTTAAAGCTATTACATTTGTTCCTTAAAATTAATTCTCGACATACTTTTAGTAGTCTCTGTTAATAAAACAGGTGGACCTCCATCTTTTTTCAATTATTATTAGATTTTGCCAACTCATATGAAAAGACAAATAAAGACAAAGAAATATAAAAAATAAAAATAAAAACTCTTTTTACCTCCCGCATTAATATAAGTTACCTCATAAGAATATATGAAAATTGGGTACAAATGTGAAATATGTTGAAAAATGAAGATTACACCATTTTGAAAATAGTACTTTTAGGAAAACAGATTTTGTCTTTGACTACAGTGGAGGGAGATTGCCTCGGGTGCGAAAGAAACAACAGAGTTAATTAGGAAAAGATTAGAATTTTACGAAGGGGAGAAAAATCGCTCGAGTAATGAGAGCTAAAGAAAGCTTTTCTGAAAGTGGAGGTAATTGGAGACAAAAATCTTTATCTTTGATTGACTTGCTGGTAGTGGTGGGTGAAAAAGTCTACAACATTGTGTACAAATATTACCATCATTATTAGTTTGACACTTTTAATAGGAGTTGCTTCTTTATGGGAATGAAGAAGCAACTCAGTCATTCTCAAATCATCAACGGACTCTGAACTATTGAAAAATGTTACGTTTACTGTAATTTTAAAGAATATATACAATAAAGCTTTCACAAAATATTGACTGAACTAGAATAAAGCAGAGATATCCTTACGGCAAAAACTTAGTCTAACATGAGTTTTAATTTAAGATCGATACTATTAAGATTTTGAGATTCTTTTTTATACACTAAAAAGTCTAAAATCAAGTGTTCAACTTAACCCTGCAAGATGTAGTCTTCAGTAGTAAAGAATAAGGAAGGATCGCTCAATGCCAGAGATTGAGGGTAACAAATTTCACATAGAAAGAAAACTAAACAAAACTAAACACACAAAACAAATAACTTAATCTAATTCTAAACTAAATAAAAATGTCAAAGAAGTAGAAAAGGAAAAGAAAGATGGCAAGATAGAAAAGGGAATAGAAGAGTACGTTGCAATCCTAGAATGAAACTAATTTGGGGTTTTGAAGATTCAAACGTAAAAAGAAAGAAAATAGATTTTAATAATTGATAGGAGCATAATTATGCGATATTAATAACGTTAATCTCTATAATTTCTTTGTTAGTTTAGTATATTTTCTAGTTATTTACGTTGTTTACTTGTTTCATAGGTATTTTGAGCAAAGAAGGAGAAAAGAAGTAAAAGAGGGATTGAAGTGCAAAATAGGCAAATCTGCCTGTGCAGATCAGTCAACTTCGACAGATCACTGAGACCAGCTCACAATGATCCAGAGGATGATCTTTATATTGATGGAAAGCTTCGGATGTCTAGTTTCCAGATCTTTTTACGGCTTGTCAATATCATTTTTCTAGAAGAAGTTATGGCCGATTTAGTACAAGAATGTCAGGCTGCGCGTGAATCTGAGGTTGAACGGGAATTTATGTTTTGAAGCCCAAATCACACCGAAAAGCCCGAGGACGAGTTTCTGCATCATATTCTGACTTAATGGGCGATGTGAATGGTTGGAATAAGTCATCAAGTTCAAGAGCCAATAGGAAAACTCCACCTAAGCACGTGAATCCTAATTCTTTTAGGTTTTGGATTTCCTACACAATAGAAAGATGAAGGCAACCTCTAAGGATATAAAAGGAGATCAATCTGCAGCAGCTCTTATCTTCCTCTCCTCTCTTCTCTCCTTTCTTCGCTCTTTCTCCCCTTCTTTGTTTTGTTTTCTTCTATGTTTAACTAGTTCTTATTAGTTAGGGGGCTGCTGGGGGCTGCTTGAAGCCCCAAATCATGATTGTAAACTTATTATGACTTTCAATTAGTTTTGTTTATCTATTGGATGAGAACCTAATTTCTATCTTCCCATTGATGATTCCTTTGCATGTTTTCTTTGGTGCGCAACTTAGATTGCATGTTTAGGATTCTATTGCTAAGAATGATCATTGCATGTGCCTTGTTTTGAGGGTTCCGTTGAGAGTTCTAGAGTAGTAAATCGTCTATAAGGCGAGTGATTAGGTTCCTAGATTAATTGAGACGCGTCGTACTCAAGATGTCTTGTGATGTCTCGTTTTTCTTAATCTTAATGATTTCTATGTGTTAAATCTAGAGTTGCGTCAACCTAGGTTGCATTTTAGAAAATAGGTTAGGTGTAGAGCGTCTCTCACCTAGCATACAAGTAAGGAAGAACAATAGGTTAATTCAGGCGTTGGGTTAACTTGAGCATCTTCATCCATAAATAAATGAAATTAGGTTGAACATGATTCGTTTACTTGATTGATTGGTGGTGGATGCAATTCCTCTAACTGTTTTATCTTTGATTTTCAAAACTCTGAATCAAGTCTTTTTATTTTCGGAGTCGTTCAATGTTTCGTTTGTATTTAATTAGTTCGTCAATCAAAACACCTTCAAAAATTATCAAACTTTGTCAGTCGTTAGTTTGTCGTGTCTAGAGTCTGTTTGTAAATTTTAGTGACATTTAGAGTAGTTTAGAGTCGTCTGCCAGTCAGGTATTTCTAACTGAACAGTTTAGGATTTATTTTGTTTTGAGTCTTTAGATTAGTGATTAGACCACAATCTCTTGTGGGAACGATCCCTACTTACCTATACTATTTTCGACATTCTTGTAGGGTTAAGTTATAGGCATTTTTGTGCATCTATTTAGGTGTATAGAAATAGCCTATCAATAATGTTTTGAAATTAGATGGAGAAAGGTTAGAGATGACTAAGAAATTAAGACAAATTTATTATCCTAGTTTCAATTACTAAGTCGTGAAAAATGTTTCAATCAAGAACAAACCATGACCACATGTATAAGTTCTTATTACTTCCCTAAATTACTTAAGCAAGAAGAACGCACCATTACTAAGTCTTTAGAACAAACAATCAAGTTACAGAACGCTATCTTATCAACAATTTATTCTAAGCATTAATCACATGTGAAAGTTTGATCGAAACAAGAATCCAACTAGTGCTGAACTCCTACCTAGCATGCAACTCTCATTATTTGATTTGGTCTATTGTCCTATAGAGTTTGCTATCTATGAAATAAGCATTATTAACCATTTAGGAGATTAAAATACATATTTCTAACGCCACTCACATGCTCATAATATTCTAAGTGTACATCATAAAATATAAACATGCAAGAGTTATCCATCAAACGAAATCAAATAATCAATTTTTAGAACAATGTTTAAGGAAACGAAATTGCAAAGAGAGTGAAGAGAGAAATTGTTGTGTCTTTCATTGATAATAGGAGCCTATATATATCAAGGTTCTAAAGAACGCTAGGCACTATTGAAAATGCCATAGGCAAGTTGACAAAGGTAGAGTCCTGGAGGGATCATATAGTAAGGCTATATGTTGGAACGTAATTCATATACATATTTATGCCCTAAAACATGGAAATTATTTGTTCTAAAGTCCAATTTAATGTTGACTAATCCAATTTCATTATTTCCCTAATCTTGTACTTTTGCTTAACTTTTGTGTTTATTTATATATATTTATTATGTTTTCCTTATCATGCTAGAAAATGATGGAGAAGTATGGAAATGAACTAAAAAGTCAACCTTAACACATTTTCTTACTTCGGCTAGGAGAAAGCAAGCTAGACAAGGAAGGAGAATCGGCAGCCTAATCAAACAAACTCCAAATGAGTTGAACATTTTCAGATCCATTTTAGACATACTAAGGATCATTCCTTATGAAGAGTTCAAGAGTTACTTTGGAGTGGAAGGCCTTCAAAATATTGGTCCAAGTTTCTGACTAAAAGATGAAAATGGCAAAACCGTACATGTACTGATTCCGGCAACATTTCCGGCAAAACTACAGTGAACTAAATTCTGAAATTTTATCACCATGATCTACACTTATCGAGGAACATTTGGTATGAAGAAGTTGAAGACTAGTTCCAATATCTCGATGAAGATTCAATTGAATGAAGCTTCGGAAGCAGAAAATGAATCATAGTTGATCAAATAAGGGTAACTTGACCGAAAATCCATTTTGGACGGATTTTTTGTGCATTTTTGGAAGGGTTATGTTGCTGCAATTATCAAAGAGAGTTCTAGAAGAATCCTACAAGATTATAACAAGATTAATCCATCATATTAGTATTTGGATAATAAGCATGGTGCATAGGGTTCTCTCCATCTTTGTCATTGACTTTGGTGACCCATAACCAGCCAAACACTCTTCAATTTCATTATTCTCATGCACAATAAAGAGAGCTAGTTACTCCTCTCTTCTCCTAAGTCATCTTTTTATACTCTACACTCTAATAGCTCATCATTACTTCCCTATTTTTTTACTCCATCTCTTCCATACCCTTTTCCCTTGTTTTTATGATCTATTACCACTCTTATACTCCACCTCCATGCTTCTTACAATGCTTAAGCTACTCCTTTTGCTTCCATTCATCATTTTACTCCTCTCTCTCTTTTCTCTATATAAGCATCCATTCATGAAATTGAGTGACCAAAGTGTCGAATGAGTCATAGTTGAGTGACCATTTATGAAACTCTCCATTTTAAAAAAATAAAAAATTCAAGACCATCCACACCCACCCAAACCTCATATGTATGTTAACATTGCAGAACAAGCCCACCAACAATGTTCTTCCCATGGCTCCGACAAGAAATTTCCCTAGAAAGTAAAAAATATTGACTCGCATGCTTCCACCGGTGTTTTCTTGACCCAAGATTTCTGACCTAAGGCATGAGCTGTGTACAAAACAAACCCAAGAACAACCTAGGTCGCTAGGAATCCAACATGGCCCAAGACAAAATTGTTTTCCACGTCAGCAACGAAAGGGGAGGGATGAAGTCCAGACCGTTGGTTTTGGTTAGTTATGAGACCTCATGGTAAACAATTATACTCACGGTAATAGAACGGTAAGAAAAAAAATTCTAAAAACTTATAAAAAAAATTCCCTATAAATACCTGTCATTTGTTTTAGCTCCACATAGTTCCACAAATTTTTAGTGTCTCTTTTCCTTCACCTAAAAAAAAAATTAAAAAGAAGGAAAAAACACTGGGTGAGATAAAAGACATTGCAGATGTGACACACACACACACACATTGAATCGCTTCGACTTTCCCAAAAGCCCACCCCTCCTTTCCGGTTCTGGATTTTCACGTCGTTTCAGTCGTCTCCATAGAATCCGATCCTGAAATGCCACCGTCCTCGAACAAATTGAAATCCATGGCCACAGGCGCAGTGACTGATGGACTTGTTCAACAGAGCGGGCACCAAGTCTTGCCGCCGCCAAGCAAGAACGGGGAGGGTCGCAAGGTTCTCTTCAGGGCGCCAGTCGATCTCTACGATCTTCTCATGAGTGAAGATCCTGCAATCAAGCAAGTGGTGAGTTGGGCGTCTGAAACCCCAAACGAGAGCCGGTTCGTGATTCATAGCCGCTCTTCTTTGTGCAACCACACAACTCCAAGCTTCTTCCAAAGTTTTGCCAATATGTGAGTCTGTACATTTGGGTTTCTTCTTCTTATTCTTACATCTTAATATCTTATTAGGGTTTGTTCAATTGGATATGTGAATTAATTTTTGTTATCTTATCTAATTAGGGTTTTGTGCGAGATGAAGGGGCTGGCAAAGACACCTATTACCATAGTGATGGGTTGTTCCTATATGGAAGACCTGAACTCCTGCAAAATATCCACCAGAAGAAACCTCCAATGACTCAGAAAGAGCAAGTCTTGTATGAGAAGAAGAACCTTCAGTGACCTGCACAAAATTAGTGCTCATTTTAAAACCCTATCAATGTAGTAGGAATAAGTAGGGATCGTTCTCAACCGGGGATTAGTGCCTTATTAATTCCTGAAAAATAAAACGTTAGACAAAACAAAACTATATATTATATACATTATTTACGTAAATTACACTTAGGGGATTTTTGGATTTTTATTTTCTAATTTAACAACTAATTTATATACATGTGGCACATCAAAACACATATTCAAATAGAGAATTATGAATGGAACTAATTTAGATATAGTTAACTACTACTAACACATTGGCAAGTTTTCAACCATCAAATTACGAATCAAAATATGTCATAGCATAGAATCAACAAAGAATAAAGATGAACGCATACAGAGTTCTTTTTACTTCCCTTAATTAAATTAATTAGATGAATGCACCATAGTTAACCCTATTAAGCATGCAATCACTAGTGGTAGTTAATCACTAACAAGAACATAATCAATGCATTAAGCACATTGGAAGTTTGATCAATTCAAGCCAAGAACGCAAGTTAGAATGCTAATCAAGCATGCAAGACTCATTGTTAATTTACCTAAGTAATTATAAGTTTTCCACTTTAATAATCAAGACCTAGAACTCTAGCATCTTAATATGGATTCAATTACATGTTTATCAATCAAAGTATACATCCAAAGATCAATTAACACATAAAATATGGGATTGAAGATCGAAATTAACAATCATGCAAACATATATTGAAATCGCAATTTTCAGATTTAAAACTTAAAACCTAAAACATGCTTCATAGTATTCGAAAACTACATATCTAAAATCAACACTTCATCTACCATAGACATCGCAAATCATTGAACAATAAAACAAAACCTGAAATCAAATAGAAAACTGAAATTGTTTTACAAAGTTCCAAAACATAAAACATAAAATAGGGTTTCATAGTTACACTTTTTGATCTTCAAAAATGCAAGAAGCTTCAAAAGGTGGTGGAATGGATGAAAATCATGGCAAGGATACTTGAATGGAGAGGATGAATGCTCATGGCCTTGAACTTTGGATGTTATGAAGATTGTCGAAACTTTGGAGGAGAAGGGGAAGTGTTTGTGACTTTTGATTCTAAATTTTTGTGGTGTGTAGAATGTCTTCACAAACCCCCCTATATATAGTGCATGGCTAGGGTAGAGAATCAAGGTCAAAATCTACCTTGTGATAGAACCCGACCCAAGTTTCACCCCGAAACCCAGATACGAGCCTGTGGGGCCCACTTCAGGTGAAATCCTACCGAAAAATCGACAGAACCTCCCCTAAAATAGGCTACCCAAAATTTCACAAAACCTGGACATGGTTAATAATAAACTCCTACTCACATGCACACTCCAAATATTTACATTCCACCTGTATAAGTTACATTCAGAAAGTACAAATTCCACACAACTTCAATACGATAACAGATTTTCAAACATTAACATTCCCCAAATTCAAAAAGGTTATCAGAGCAGTTCTACATAACTAAGCCGATATCATACAAGGTAGGTTAAGTAATAACCTACGAACAAAACGGAAGCGCTGATTCCAAAGCCTCTAGTTCCTGGACGCGATCTTAGCAAATCTGAAATCTGGGCATTTGAAAAACGAAGGGCCTAGGGGAAAACATTTAAAAACCGTTAGAGTGAGTGGACAAAACTGAAATAAGTTATGAAACGATTAATTGAATGCTTCCCCATTTCTCTTGTTAACAAAACCAACATGTAGCGAGATTCCACAATATTTCCAACTCAATCCTTTTCAAGAAAACTCATTTGATGATTAGGAAGGACTACTTCCTAATCATCTCATGCCATTTGGGAGGGACTGCCACTCAGATGACGCATTGAAAGGGACTGCCAACCGGAATAGGAGGCGGTGGGTAGATGGGACTGCCAACTAGCCACAGGTAGTTAGAAGGGACTGCCAATTAACTACCTCTTGTCATCTGGAAGGAACTGCCAACCAGGTGACGCATCGGATGGGACTGCCAACCGGGCTGTAGTCTGGAAGGGACTGCCAACCAGACTATTACCTATAAGGGACTGCCAACTAGGTAATATACGCATGCGTTAAAGATAGCCTCCTTTCCAACTCTATTCTTTAAATCCATTTCTTTCATGATACCACATTTACTCAAATAATATTCCATTAAAAACTTAATACCATGCTGCATGCATTATTTCAATAAAATAAAAGTCCACTCACTGGTGAGTCTCGCAGCTAATCCTGCTGCCTGCCCGTGTCCTCCTCGCTCGAGGGCTCAGTATGTCCTGTAGTAAATGGGCATGATATAATTAACCATAATGAGGAAACAATCTAGAAAACAAAACTTGTCCCCTCAGGAATTAGTATTCGTTACTCACCAATTTCTTATAAAAATCCCGCACCTCAAATGGGATTTAAATTCTTGAATACGAAATTTCCTTAACTATAATAAATCACCAAATTCCTTTTTGAAATCTCCAAATTCTTTCTTACTTTTTTCCCTTTTCAAAACACAATCTAAACTCCAAATTTCTCAACAAAGTAAATCAAATCCGCACTGGCATTACTAGCAATTTATCCAGAGATTTAACCCAAAAGATTCATAAACCATAAAATTCAAAACATCCAAACAATTAACCTCAAGTCTAAAACAATGCTAATCGAGGGTTCCCAACATCAAGTATAATTTAACAACACAGAACAAAGCATTTTAAATAGTCTGCCAAAGCCTCAACACGCCACCACCAGTGGCGGCGCGTGGCTTCACGCGCCATCACACCAAAGCCCAAATCCAGCCAACCTATCTAGCCCAAACTCATCACCACAACAAACCCAACAATCTTTATACCTGCAATAATAACCAAAACTAAGCATAAGTGGTCGGAAATTCACTCCAAAATCGGAAAATCTGATGGCTACTGTTCATCATCAATCCCACTTCCTCCGGCCAAAACAAGCTACAATAAGGTTGGAAATATGGTTAACACTTCACAGAGAACCAAAAACACAAGGATTTCCGGCCGGAGATCGCCGGAAATCGGAAACCTAATCGAAAAATTCCCAAACCCGTTCGGCACTCCTCCCCAAATTAGTTCAAATCAAGGCTACCTAACGCAAATAACGTACCTAAGATGAAAGAGGATGAAGAGAGGAAGCTTCGATGGTCGGCGGCGAGTCCAGCAAGGTCTGGTTGAAATGATTTCGCAGGAATTTGGGTCCGGTGCGAGGGGAAGAGAAAAGAAAAGGGGAAGGGCTGGAGGTCGGGCTCTGTCCCGATTTTTCACACTCTCTCTCTCCTCTTATTTACCCACTTTCCTCTTAAAGTAATTTTAAAAAAAAAAAACCACCATGAATAGTAACTTCCCATTTTGGTCATAACTTTTTTGTAAAAACTCCGATTAAAACAAACTACGTGTCCACGAACTCGATTTTTCGTATTTTACGACATTTACAAGGAAATTTCCTAACTTAACCGACAAAAGATAAAGTCAACTCCTCGGTCAATAACGGTAAAAAGTAAATAGTAAAAACTTTAAGGTACGGGGCATTACACCTTGTGACATCATTCAACCAATGAAAATATTCCTTGAGAATTGGAGAACAAGTCACATTTACCTTTTTTGAAATCTTCCATGAATCTTCCTTCAAAATGGTCTTCATTCAACTCGTATGGAATTAGGAAACATGAATTAATATTTATTCCTTTTATTTTCTGTTCCAAAAATCCATAGAAATCCAAAACTATCTCAAATTAGTTTTGCCGAAATTCTTTTGTATTTTCCTTTTAATCCTCACGGAAAAAATCAATGTTAATGGGCCATGGACTCATCCAAGACGTCAAGAATGATCTAAAGACTCATGTGCAAGTCACATGCTTCAATCTTTGGGCCAGGCTTCTTCAATTGGGTCAATTTGAAAGCCCACTTCATATATGGCGAAATTCTTGTGCATTCTAGAACATTCTTGAACTATCTTGAGTCATCTTCAAGCCACAGCATCTCCTAGTCGTCTCAGGTCTCCTAGCAGCATTAGGACTCCTAGTGTGATCATGTTTCCTAGTCCAACCGGGATTCCTCCATTTCTCATTTCCGAGCAGCATTTTTCCGAGCTCACTCCTAGTTGACTTAGGATTCCTATTTCAACTGGGATTCGTTTTCCTGGTAGAATTGGGAAAACTTCATTTCTCTATTTCTTTGTCATTTTTGCACTCTTTACTCCTTGCCTTGCATTTCCAGACTCAAAAGTACCTAAAATAAAAAACTAAGTTAGAAATAATATTGTTAAGGAAATAACTAAGTAAAATGTAGAGAGAAATGCCTTAAAAACATAGTAAATATTAGTCTCATCATTCAGCATGAGCTCATCAAGATCAGAATCAAGTGTGAGGCTATCGATGCGCTACTCTCGAGGGTTCCACGTGACAACTCTGTTGACATACCTGACTCTCAGTCTTGTTCTGGACAGATAGAGGCAATCAAATCTGAATTGCAGTAGATTCACACCTATTTGGACATATTTTCAGGTACATTTGCTCCCTAGTTGCTAGAGTGCGATAGTAGTTACAAAGTACAGAGACCGTCTCTCCCGAATTTTGAACTAGAAATAGATTTCAACCAACACTAGATACCACGGTCTCAGATCAACTTCTTAGTTTATCTTTTGGACTTCAGGTCCTGTCAATTTAAAAGTAATTGGGATGTGGTTCACATAATAGAAATTGTTGCTGGCCCTATTGGTCAACTATACACTATTAGTCTACTACTGTTAAAATAAAACTGCAATCAGTA
This sequence comes from Rosa x damascena, assembly GCA_001662545.1. Classification (NCBI taxonomy): domain Eukaryota; kingdom Viridiplantae; phylum Streptophyta; class Magnoliopsida; order Rosales; family Rosaceae; genus Rosa; species Rosa x damascena. The sequence continues at coordinate 23,771 of LYNE01002133.1, read as the reverse complement.
AGAGTTCTTTATCCCACTTGGTTCAGTTGTGTACTTGAGAAAAATAAATAAATAAAAAAACAATGGTGTATTACTGCCTCGACAGCACCGCAGCGCACAGCAGCCTTTTCACCTACTCACCCGCACATCCCCGCTCACACGCTGCACTGCTAGCCTCGCTTCATCACGCCTGCATCAACACGCGAGTGATTCAAGTTTTCAAACAAGTAAGTATTTAAGATTAAAGTTCCTGCGTTTTTGTTTTTAAATTTGTTTCTTTTCATCAGGGATTTGCAACCTCCCTTCTCCTCCATCCCACCTTTCTATAACGTGGGTTCGATTATTAAAGCGGAATCGTGGGGATTCACGCTACATACGAACTAAGAGCGGCCGTAAACTTTGGACTATTGGCTTTGGCATGACTGTTTGGGACACTCAGGTTGTGATATGATGCTCTGTATACTAAAGACTTCACACGGACATCCATTCTTCAAAATGAAAAGAAGCCAAAACCGAAAATCAGTCCAAGGAAAAACCTCTGCGTCTCACGGTGCCATATCTATGCAAGTCCGGCCATCCAGGGCCGGCGCTCAAAACAGATAGACATCAATCCTTATTTTTTTTTTCTTGCCATATGCTTCTCAACATGCACAGAAAGAATCTTAATAATAGCTTATATCTAGTCGATACATTTTACTCGCTGAATGCAATCAAAACTTGAAATTTTGCGTATGAATGATTTATACCACTCAAACAATTTGAACATGGTAATTTGTAAACAGGCCTCTGTACTTGTTTCGCTCCCAATTTATCTTACTGGGAAACAAAATTCTCTTAGTTATTATTATTATTATTTTTTTTTCAGCTTTTTGGGTTAGCCACCTTTGAAACCTATTGCGAACAATCACATATTTCTACTAGAAACCAAACAAGTACTGCCCAACACTTCATCACATGGATGGAACCATTTGTTGACAGAAACTTGGATTCAAAACCATCATCAAATGTATTCATTCAACATGGCTTTGGCATCTATACCAAGTTTCCTTTCTCACACTTTTTTTTTTTTTTATCATTTCCACTTTTTCCTTGTTAGGCCCTATACCTCTTGAATTAAGGTCATCGAGAACACCCCGTACAAGCGGAACCCCAGATTAAGGCCATCGAGGACACCCTGTACTAAGCGAATTTCCGATTGGGTTTTGGGTCTTTCACCTTAGGGAGGCACAATCCCTACTTAATTATCCGCTCGAATCCACAAGCCCCAATTGGGTTTAGGGTCTTTCACCTAAGGGAGACACAATCCCTACTTAATTTTTCCTGGGCCTAACCAGATTCAATTCACTAACACTTTTAAAGATTCACATGTCAGACGCCATCCATTATCTTTAATTTTTCTTTCAATAAACCACTATGATTTGAAAATTTCAAACCCATCTATAGCCAAGAAGCTCTTGCAACAACTCTTAATTGAACGATGCACTAATAGATCCTTTCTTATCAGAGTTTTGTTCTAAAAGGTCTCCTTAGAACTTGTATGAGAAGGATTTCAGCAGAGCTGCAGTTCTTCTATAACAACTAGCTAGGATCTACTTTTTTTATTAATCAAAGATCAGCATTTTATCTTTGTGCTTTCACATCAAAGAATTTTTTTAAAGATGAAGAGATGTCAAAGGGCCTTCTTACTTCCCAAACTAATAAAGATTTTTTATTTATTTTATACGAAGATGTTAAATTGAAAAGTTCGACAACATAATATCTATATATAGGAGCGCTCTAAAGCTAACCAACTAGCTTCTTAATATATGACAACTTATAACTCCGAGTTTTTTCAATATATTGCTGAATATGGTTTTGTAAAAGATAGGACCCATATGAAAAACACATACTACCATAAAGTGAGACAATTTGTTTGAGGACGAAAAGATCTTGTCAAACAAATTCACATTAAAAAACCACAAAAGTCACAGAAGGCACAAGCCACCTCTGACAAGAAGATTAGCCAACACGAGCTATGTAAAATCAGAGTCAAGTCTCAGGCCATTAGTGCCTCACAATTCATTCCACCTATTCTGGAACGTTCTAATATACTTGATGCTGATTCTTGTAGTTGAGACATGGAAAGCCATCAAATATGAATTAAAGGAGCTGCATGCCAATATCGATATGATTTCAGCCTTTCACAGTATACCACTTAACGACAAGATTTTTTTTTTTTTTTTAAGAAGACGACAAGACATATTTATATCTATGACAATAAGCAAAAGTGGAGGGCTAGAAGAAAGGACACTGAGGAGTCTTGCAGTTGCAATTAAGAACCGAAAGATTGGCTTCAACTGAACTCTATCACTGAGAAGGATATTCAAAAGTAGTCTTCTAGTTTTTGTATTCGCATGTACGTTATTATCAGCATTTTTCTTTTGAAGAATCTTTTATATATATTTGGTTGCAAGAGTGTAAAGCAAATTAGTGAATCTTTTTTTTTTTTTTTTTGAGTAGAATGATGTCAACCCTTTATTGAAACTTGAAAGAATTACAGAATACTGCTATAGCAGCTTGTAAAAATGTAGGTGCAGAAAAGAAAAAAGTCTCTTGCTGTAGAGACTTGGCATAATCAGCAAGAAGGTGAGCAACCAAATTAGTACCCCTCCTCGTATGATTAATCCTAACGTTTGGAAACAACTCCATCATCTCCCCAATATCATCATACAATCTTCCCAACACAGAAGTATTCGAAGTAGTGTGCGCAGAAACTTGCCTTTGCACCGACAAAGAGTCTGTCTCAAGGAGCACCGGCATCATGTTGTGTTGAAAGACAAATTTCAACGCAGCATGGCACGCCAATGCTTCTGAATGTTTAGCAGATAGCAGGTTCCGAAGTGGAGTAGCTCCGGTCGCTAACATGGTATCCGCAAAGTCACGAATAACAAAACCTAAACCACCATTTCGTGTTGTAGCATGGTAAGAACCATCTATATTAACTTTGAGCATCCCAAGAGGAGGACAAACCCATTTATCCACTCTAGATCTCTGACTAGCACCCCCAACCTTCCCATTATGAAACTGAAATTCTACTAACCTCGAAGTAGCACTTAGAGCAACATCATAGGCGTTAGAATGTTTTTGTTCCCATACTCTGTTGTTTCTCTCTTTCCACACACTCCACAACAAGTACATATAAGCTCCTCAAACTCTTGTTTCTATAAATGTGTAGCACAGAAAGCCAACCATCCTACTGTATCCAAGCCAACAGTTTGCACATCCGAGGTGACCACATGCACCCTGCTATTAGATTGCAGCACATGTTTTGTAAATGAACATTGACTACACAAATGAAGCGTAGACTCTGCTTCAACATCACACAATACACAAACTTGATTGTCCAAAACCACATGTTTAGAAGCAAGACTTTCCTTCGAAGGTAGAATATTATTGCATATACGCCAAATAAAAACCTTGGCAGTACTAGGCACCACTCCCTTCCAAACTTTCTACCAGAAATCACTTGAAACATCAACAGTACTAGGCCTTCTAGAAGGAGAATTCACAAAAGAGTGACGATAAGCAGTTTTAACAGAAAAACTCCCATCGCCTTCCAACCTCCACACACACCTATCAACCACCTCTCTAGTGCTTAAAGGTATGCTTAGAATAGCCTTTGCCTCCGGAATAGAGAATAATTCTCTAACTCTATCTTCATTCCAAGTAGAGTGATCAAGAAGTAATGCACTAACCTGAAGAGAGGTATTTACCACAGGAACAAGGGCAGCTGGGGTGTAATTTGGAATTCCTGGAACCCATGGGTCTAGCCACACCCTAACCTGCCTACCATTCCCTATCTGCCAATAACAACCTTGTGATATCAGCTCTCTTGTCGAGAGAATGCTCCTCCATGAAAAGGAGGGAGAAGCATGGGGTTCCATTGTCCAAAAAGTACCTGTAGGGAAGTATTTTGCCTTATAGATTTGTGCAATCAATGAAGACGGATTAGTGATGATTCGCCAAGCCTGTTTTGCTAATATCGCTGAATTAAACTCAGCTAGACTCTGAAACCCCAATCCACCTTCTTCCTTTGGATTGCATAAAGCATCCCAAGACTTCCAATGAATCTTCCATTTATCTTAGGTACTACCCCACCAGAACCTTGCACACATCTGCTCCAAATC